>JAYESD010000006.1:1559774-1709355 GCA_036927565.1 Tuctoria greenei | reverse complement strand
TGCTTCTCAAGGTGTGAGAATGTGCGAGTCTTGAGGCCCTTGAGGATCTCTGCATTGGCTCTCTCGACCTGTCCATTGCTCTCTGGATGAGCAACAGATGCATAGCAGACTTGGATTCCCAGGTCCTCGCAGTATTCCTGGAACGCTGCACTTGTGAACTGGGTCCCCGTTATCAGTGATGATTCTGTTCGGGACCCCGAACCAGCAGACGATCGACTTGATGAACTTTACTGTTGACTGCTTGTTGATGGTGGACAACCGGGGCGGCTTCCGGCCACTTGGTGAACTTATCTACGGCGACGTAGAGATGCCAGAATCCCCCGACGGCTCTGGGAAAGGGTCCCAGGATGTCCAACCCCCATACAGCGAATGGACCATGAGGGAGGGATCATCTGCAGCGCCTGAGCTGGTGTGTGGATCTGCTTGGCATGGAACTGGCACAACCTTGCATCTCTTTACCATCTCGGCGGACATCCTGGAGTGCTGTCGGCCAGTAAAAGCCATGCCGAAAGGCTTTACCGACCAGCGTGCAGGAGGACGCGTGGTTCCCGCACTCGCCTCCATAGATCTCTGCGAGCAAGTCGCAGCCCTCCTCCCGGGTAATGAATCGTAGTAGGATGTCGTTGGCGCCACGCCGGTAGAGATCCCCTTCCACGAGCGTGTACCTTTTAGCCATGCGAACAATCCTTTTCTGCCAGGGCATGTTCTTCGGGAAGGATATTGTCTTTCAAGTAGTCCCCGGACCTCCGAGATCCATGCATCGGGACTTGCTTGAGCCTCTAGATCTTGGGCGCCCGGTAGCTCGGAGCCCCCGGTGGCGCATACGATCCTTGGCGGACTCCATGGTAGCAGGGTCACCGGGACTGCCAGCTTCGAGGTGCTGGGCTCGCCCCCTTCGCCCGGTTCGGCTGCCTGGGCGGTTGGTCGCGGTAACGTCCTTGCAAAGGACTCCTTGGGGCACTGGGGGCCCCTATGGAGGCCTTTGTTGACAGGTCGTCTGCGGACTGAGTTGTCGGCTCGGGGTACATGGCACAAGTCTAAGACTTCAAAGTCCCTTCTCCAGCTTCCGGACGTGCAGCAGGTATGCTGCTAATTGAGGGTCGTTGCAGCTGCACTCTCCTTTGGGCTTGCTTGATGATCAGTTGAGAATAACCTTTAGCCAGAAGCTGACAGACATTGAGGGTCAGGGCAGTCTTCAGCCCAAAGATTAGGGCTTCATACTCTGCCATGTTGTTTGTTGCCTTGAAGTCGAGGCGCACCATGTACTTGAACTGCTCCCCAGTCGGGGTGAGGAGCAGGACCCCGACCCCGGCCTCCTGCTTCCGCGAGGAGCCGTCGAAGTAGAGCGTACAGGGGGCCTTGGTGAAAACTGGAGCCTTGGGCACCGTTTCGCCGTTGTCCCGCCCCCCCCCCCCCCCCCCCCCCCCCGGGTTGCTTGGCGATGGGGTCCATTCGACCAAGAAGTCCGCCAGTGCTTGGCTTTTGACTGCATGTCGAGGTAAGAAATCCAGCTCGAACTCAGCCAGCTCCGCTGCCCACTTGGCAATGTTGCCAGTCGAATTGGGGTTGTGGAGTACGATTTTTAGTGGGAAGGAGGTGACCACTGAAACCCAGTGAGCCTGGAAGTAATGCCGGAGCTTCCTCGACGCTATGAGCACTGCATACAGCAGTTTGTGTACCTCCAAGTATATTGTTTTTGCTTCATGGAGGACCTCACTGACGTAGTAGACTGGCCGTTGGGAGGTCCGAACCCTCCCTGGGGGGTCCGGGGCTCCTTGCAATGCGTCTGCATCCTGGGGAATGTGGCTCCCAGGGTCTAGCTGGGCCTCCGGGGGCTGGGACCCGTAAGGCACGTGGTCACTGGAACTCACAGCCGGGGGGGGGGGGGGGGGGGTCTCTTCTGGTTTCGGGCCTTGAGGCTCGGCCTCCCCCTCTGGGGATCCTTCTGGTGCTTGTTGCGGCAGTAGCTCCGGCCGCTCTGCAACCAAGACCATGCTGACCACTTTCGTTTTTGCGGTGATGTACAACAGGAGCGGTTCGCTGGGTTCTGGCGCCACCATAATGGGTAGCGTCGTCAGGTGTTTCTTGAGCTCCTGGAAGGCCGCTTCAGCTTCCTCAGTCCACTCAAAGGGGCCTGACTTCCGCAGAATCTTGAAGAAGGGCAGGGCTCGCTCAGCCAGTCTTGAGATGAACCGACTGAGGGCTGCCAAACATCCTGCAAGCTTCTGCACGTCCTTGATGCGAGTCGGCGGCCGCATCAGCTCTATCGCCTTGATCTTCTTGGGTTAGCTTCGATCCCTCGGTGCGATACCAAGAAACCAAGGAGCTTCCCTGCAGAGACCCCAAAGACACACTTGTCGGGGTTCAGCATCGTGCGTGTCGTGCGCAGCTTGCTGAAGACTCGGGCTAGGTTGTCTAATAGGGATGTGATGTCCCTGATTTTTACCACGATGTCGTCGACATACAACTCTACCAGATCTCTAATGAGGTCCTTGAATGTCTTATGCATTACACGTACAAAGGTGAGGAGAGCATTCTTGATACCATAAGGCGTGGAGACATCACAATACAGGTCGTCTACTGTTATGAAAGTAGTGTGTTCCTCATCTTCCCTAGACATAGGTATTTGGTGAAAACCGGAATACGCATCTAGGAAACACAGAAGATCACAGCCTGATGTTGAGTCTACTATTTGATCTATCCTAGGAAGAGGGAATGGATCTTTTGGACATGCCTTATTGAGGTTGGTGTAGTCGATGCATCGGGGTAGATTTTCAGATGGTGCTCAATCACCTCCCTGGGGATCCCGGGCATTTGTGATGGTTGCCATGCAAACACATCGACGTTGTCCCGGAGGAAGGTGATGAGCGCGCATTCCTATTTGCTGTCCAGGTTCCCCGCGATACGGGTTGTCTGGGCAGCCTCGGAGCCAATCCCGACGACCTTCACAGGGACGTCGTCGTCGTTGGCAGGTTGCACACGGGGTGCAGTAGTGGAGGCTCGCTGCGCCGGGCCTTGCTCTGGCTGACTCTCCTTCGAGCCTCCTGGGGTCGGAGCCCTCCCCGCTGCAAGTGCTTGGAGCTGCTCCAAGGCTGACATTGCGGCTGAACGGTCCCCTCTGATCCTGAGGACACCGGAAGGCGTCGGCATCTTCAGGACGAGGTAGTCGTAGTGGGCTACAGCCATGAACCTGTAGAGGGCTGGCCTCCCGATGATTGCGTTAAAGGGGAGGTCGACGTCTGCCACGTCGAATAAAATGCTCTCCGTACGGTAATTCTCCGGAGTCCCGAAGGTCACCGGGAGGTGTATGTTACCATACGGGAGGATTTGCCCAGGTCCGACACCCGAGAACGGGCTCGAGGGTGTGAGCTGGGACATCAGCAGCTGCAGCTTTCGAAAAGCCGCCGTGGAGATGAGGGTTGAGGCCCGCCCCTCCATCTATCAACACGTGAAAGACCTTCACGTTGGCGATGGTCGGGGACACCAGCAGCGGGAGCACTCCTGCCCCTGCCATGTTCTTCGGGCAGTCAGAAGCGTCGAAGCTAATCGCCGTGCTCATCCACTTGTGGTGGGGAGACGGACTTGGGGCAGGGGCCACTGCAGCCACTGCCCATCGTAGGGTTTTCACCGCGTTTCGGGACGTGGGATCTGTGGCTCCTCCGTAGATGACGTGGAGGGTCTTGCGGTGCTCCTTGTCACTGCTGGAGTCGGAGTCGCCACCCTCGAAGACGGCCTTGACCACCCGCTGGGGTTCCTGGAACCCCATCTCGCTGTCATCCTCCTTCTCAGGATCAGCCTTCTGCTTGCCCTCCCTCTGGCGGCGGGGGGGGGGGGGGGGGGGGGGGCCCTCCTGGCGCTGCTGCCTCTGTTTCTGTTCGCGGAAACGTTCCGTGAACCTCTTCACTTCCCGACATTCGCTAGCACTATGGCTATTTGTACAGTGCACCGGGCACTTGAAGTCAGGCTCCTCGGGCTCACGCGACTGCCTAGGGTGCTTGTCTCGACGCGACGCTCGGGCTCCGCCGGGTGCCGCAGCCGCCATTGCCTGGGCTCCGGGCTTTGGCCTATCTTGCCACTGCCCTTCTTCTTCTTCTTGCTGCTGCTGCTCCTCGCAGAGGCTCCTTCCTCAGTCGGGGTGGCTTCCCTTGCTTCTGAGGATGGCTGGGAGTGCCAGTTGCGCCCCTCAACTGCCCTAGCACATCTGTCTGCCAGGGAGAACAGCTCGGAGACATCACGCACCTCGTGCGTGGCTAGCTTCTCGAGCATCTTCTTGTCCCTCACACCTTGTCTGAACGCAACAACAACCGATGCGCTAGCAACATGAGGGATGGTATTCTGTACCTGGGAGAACCGCTGGATGAACGATCGCAGCGGCTCTCCAGCGCGCTGTCTAACGGCGTGGAGGTCAAGCTCGGTGTTGGGGCGCTTGTAGGAACTACCGAAGTTAGCCACGAACTGTCGGCACAACTCATCCCAAGAGGTTATGGACCCCTGGGGCAGGTTCATGTGCCATGACCGAGTTGGGCCAGTCAGGACGACGGGGAAGTAGTTAGCCATAATGGCCTCTTCGCCTCCTGCAGCTAGTATCTCAGTGGTGTAGATCTGCAGGAACTCGCTTGGGTTGACGCTCCTGTCGTACTTCTCCGGCATGTGCGGCCGGAACTTTCGTGGCCAGACCACGAAACCGAGGTGAGGCGCTAGCGCTGCACACCCTTGGTTGGGGTTGACTGGTGCCGGCGGCGGTAGCGCATACCCCGGGTGAGCAGGCGGGCCTGCGTACACCTGGTGCTGGGGTGGTGTTGCATACGCCTGTGCAGGAGGCGCAACGTACGCTTGGTGCGGTGGAGGCGCGACGTACGTCTGGTGTGGTGGAGGCACAACATGAGCCTGGGGCACGGGGCCCGGCACGCTGTAGTCTGCCTCGAGGTTGCGCCGACGCTCCCTCTGGCGCTCGATGCTGACTCGGCAATCCTCTCCGGCCCTGCGGCGCTGCAGCCCGGTTCTCAGACCTGTTGTTGAGATCCTGGTCGAGGACGAGTCTGCCGTCCACAGGTCGATTGTCGGCATTCGCGACAATGACACATGCATCGGCTGGGCATGTGTCTCCCTCGGCGGAGGCGCGTTGAGTGCGGCGGTGACGAGGTGGTCGACGTCGTTGATCCACTGCTGAGCTGCTCCCTGAGGAGCATCCCGAGCAGGAGGGTTGTGGAGTAGCGCGCGCGCTGCCGCGAGCGCACTCTCCGGGCTTGCAGCCGGTGGCGCCGTGATTGCTGTCACGGCCAGAGTACGTCGTGGGGTGGCGTGTCAGCCTGCAGCCGGCGAAGTTACTGCAGGGCGACGCGAAGGTCCTGACCTTCCTGCCCTAGAGCGGTAACCTGCCCTAGAGCAGGATGACGCCTGATCCTCTGCCACTGTCTGTCGCCGCGATTGCGCCCTGGATGAACTGGCGTTGGATTGGTCGTTCACCATTGCTGCTGGTGGAGATCTTGACGGGGAAAAAGTCCCCTTCCTGGCGCGCCAAATGTCGAAGGTCGTAAACGACACTTCCCCCAGACCTGCTTAGAGAGCAGCCCGCGGAGGTTCTTTGGATTCACGAGGGCTAGTCCCAGGAGATCGAACACAGCAGGATGGTGAACACACGGGATTTACGTGGTTCGGGCCACCAGAGCGTAATACTCTACGTCCACGGGAGTGTTTGTGTATTGCTTTGCTTGAGCGTGTATGAGCTTTGGTCTAATTTTCCTCCCCCGTGAAGGTCGTCTGCAGAGCCATTTTATAGTTCAAGGACTCTGCAGTCACAAAGTGGGTCCCAGTATCCGACAGGTGGTCCTGGGGAGAGCCAAATCCTATACAAGATCTAGGATTAATTGCTATCTACTTCCCTTTGTCAGGGATGTCAATGCGCCGTACCGTCGCGTCGTACGCCAGGGCTACACATAGTTGGTGATGATGGTCGTGCACGTCTCGTTCGTCTTGTCCTTGCGGCCCATTCGCCCGTCTTTCGGCGTGGGTCTGTACCGGCTACTCGGACAAGACAGGACACTGGATCCTTGACTTTCGCATGCGCGACTCGGCTTGCCTGGGGAAGGCATGCGTACTTTATGTCTGTCTAAGCAGCGCACGCGTTCCTTTACTGCGGCTTCCTACTGCACTGAGTTGGCCGTCCTCCACGTGGTTGCGCCGGAGCCTGCCTCAGTGGGAAGCAAGGCGCTTGACGGAACAGGCCACATGGCGCATTCGGAGCCCACCCCTATGGAGGGGTGGAGGCTCAGCCCTGCCGGCCACGTGGTAGCTCCGGTGCCTTTCCCTGCGAGGACACGGGCTTGGCCCTGAGGTCTCGATTGGCCACGTGGCGGCTCCAAAGCCCGCCTCTGCGGGGAGGCGTGGGGCCAGTCCTGCCGGCCACGTGGCAGCTTGGGAGCCTCTCCCGACGGGGAGGTAGGATCTGGTCCTTCCCTCCTCAACGTGGCAGCCTCGGATTCGGCCTCTTAGGCAGAGGCGGAATCCTTAGCGATTTTCTCCTGTGCGCGTGGGTACCCGATCTGTAGGGTACCGACACAAGCCATGTTCGATATACAAATAGGTCTTACAACAACGACCCATATGTCTCAAATAAACAACAGTAAAGCAAATACATATGTAAGCAAGAAGATGGCAGCAGCGTGACGCTTTCTCCAATAACTCCTCGATGTGATCCTTCAGTCCCGCTAGCTGTTTGGCATCCATTCGGTACGACCTCTTATATAACGGAGCCGTCCCAGGCATAAGCTCGATAATGAATTCAATCTCCCGATCAGGTGGCATACCATGTAGCTCTTCAAGGAATACATCTGGAAACTGCCTAACAACTTTGATCTCTTCCACACCTTCAACTTGATTAACCTGAACCCTTGTCACTGGCGTTGGATCAGGTTTGAAGTCAACCTTGGTGCCATCTGAATGTGTCAAACAAACCATCCTGGTTGCACAATGGATCACCCCATTGTATTTTGCCAACCAGTCCATTCCCAAGATAATGTCCAACCCTTGAGATTCAAGGACTATGAGGTTCACTGAGAAGGCTACCCCCCTTATGTCTAACCTTACATTAGGGCATACTTGCCTTGTTATCATTTCTCCTCCAGGGGAGTTGACTATAAGTTGATGAGTCATTAAATGCACTATCATGTCATGCCTTCTTATAAATTCTCTAGATATGAATGAATGTGTGGCACCAGAATCAAACAACACCGTAGCTATATGAGAATCGGCAGGGAACATACCAACAACCACGTCTGGCGCCTCATTGGCTTCCTCAATCGCCACATGATTGACCCTTCCACGTGTAGCTGATTGCTACGATGGCTTCTTTGGGCAACGAGTGGAGTAGTGCCCTACCTCTCCACAGATGTAGCATGTAACCCCTGCATTGTTATCTTGGGCTTTATTACCCCCATGGTGGTTCTGTTGCTGCTGGCCTGCAGGGCGAGGTGCTGGAGCTGCGGGGCGGGGTGGCTGCATTGTTTGGCGTGAAGGCTGTGGTGGCTGGCGCATCTGCTGGTTGTAGGGCGTGGGTGGCCTGTAGGTGGGGTTTTGGAACCTCTGGCCTGTGTGAGAGCTCATAGGACGAGTCATAGGTGTCATAGGTTGAGGGGCACAACGGGGGCGCACATTACTGCCAGAAGCATGCCCTTGAGCTAGCTTTCTCTTCCTGTCATCCTCGTCTAACTCTTTCTTGGTTCTTTCCACTTCGAAGGCCTTGTCAATCAACTTCTGGAAGTTATTGTAATCATAGAAGGACATGGCGAACTTCAACTCTTTGTCAAGGCCCTTCTTGAAACGGAACTGTTTCTTGGAGTCCGTGTCCACATCAGTTGGTGCATAACGAGACAATTGTGTGAACTTGTTCAGATAGTCTCGCACACTCATGCGGCTCTGCTTCAGCATGAGGAACTCCTCACGTCTTGCCTGGAATTCGCCTTCGGGCACGAAGCGATTGCGGAAGTTAGCCTTGAACTCATCCCAGGTGATATTTTCTGGGTTCGGATGGGCTTCAGTGTAGGCAACCCACCAATCAGCTGCATGTCCTTGGAGTTGGTGAGAGGCTAGCAGTACCTTCTCTCCTCCTTCACATTGCACGATCCTCAGCTTGCTCTCGACTGATCTCAGCCAGTCGTCAGCATCCATTGGCTCAGTAGGGGTGGCAAATGTGGGTGGATGGGTGTTAAAGAAGTCTCTCAGATGGGATCTGGGTCCAGGGGGTGGTGGTGGTGGTGGAGCTTGCTGCATGTTGGCTACTATTTGGGTTAGGTTGTTGAGAAGTTGGGTCTGTATAGCCATCATCTGCTGCATCTGCTGCGCTGCTGGTGCTCCTCGAGCACCTCTACCGTTCCATCCTGGAAAACCCTCAAGTGCCTCATCGTTGGGTGGAATACCCCTTCCACGGCCTCTGCCTCTACCGGCCATCTGTACGGGAAATGACTGAAGCTTTAGAACAATAGACGCGATACAGAAAAGTATACTAGGGTAAAACGATCCCAACTACATGCATCAAGGAGAATATCCATACAGAAAGCAAATTCATGAACAACTGACGTGGATGTGGACAAGATGCCTAAGGAATTCCACAACTCACGTCCCACACAAACACCACAAAGCAAATAACTCAAACACAAACATAGATACACGACTCAAGACTGGAGAGGGTGTAGCTACACGCTCCTACAAGCTAAGGGTAGGTGTCTTAAGTCGTCGGTGCAGCTGAGGAGTACTCTCACTCCTCGGGGTCCTCGTCCATGTACTCCTCCGGGTCCTCGTCACTGCTACCAGGAGTGCTGCCCACTGACTCACTGCTGAAGATCTCAACAACTGGTACTGCTGGAGCAGGCGGTGGAGCAACAGGTGGTGACGCAGGAGCTGGGGGAGAAGCTGGGGGTGCCACGGGAACAGGTGGTGCGGCTAGCGAAGAGGCTGGTGGTGTCACGTGGGCGGGTGACCCAGGAGCTGGCGAAGCAGGCGGGGAAGGTGGAGCTGGTACAACTGGCGAAGCTGGTGGGGAAGGTGGAGCTGGTACAACTGGCGAAGCTGGTGGGGCTGGTGGGGCCGGTGGAGAAGGTGGAGCTGGTGGAGAAGGTGGTGCGGGTGGCACTGGTGGAGCTGGTGGAGCTGGTGGCGCAGGTGGTGCCGGTGGAGCTGGTGAAGGTGGTGGTGACCCAGGCGTGGTCGCCCTCGGGTAGCGCTGAGGGTCACAGCGGTCAGGGGAGTTGGGGCACCAGGGCTCACCGTCGGAGGCGTAGCAAGGCAGGTCGGGGTCACGGTGGGTGATCCTCCGGTAACGCCAGATGATCTGGTCCTTCCGATCGTTAAGGTCCCGGAAGTCCTGTAACTCCTGCTGGCAGCGGTTGTACCGCACAGATAGCTCGACCGCGTCATCCACCAAACACTCAGACTGGTAGAGGCTAAGCGGACTCTCCACAGCACGTCCCACAAAGTCGGCAGTGCCGCTCGACCGCTGGGGCATGTAGGCGTGCGAGGAGTGCTCGAGACGAAGACGATGCGCGTAGCTCCAGAAAGTCGTAGCCTCCCAAGTCGCGTCCTCCTCGGCCGACTGCTGGGAGCTCCTCCACGCTGGAGAGTAGTGAACCCTCAACAGCTCGCTATCGTAGTAGATGGCCAGCTGGCAGGCCCACTCGGTCAAAAGGGGGCCGCTGACCCTGGTGGTGGTGTAGCGCAGGTCGAGACGAGGGTGACGATATCCGGCGGCGTGAAGTAGCGAACGAAGTCGTCGGCACAGGTCACCAGCAGCCTGCCCGGTGGAGCAGATCACCGCCTCGCAGTGAGGGGCAAACGGTACAGAGCAGCTAGCCATCACGTGTCGGGGCACGCGACCTCCAGTGGACTTACGCGCCGTCTGCTTGCAGCGCGCCATCTACAAAATTTGAAATAGAAGAGTGTAAGAACTCCAACAAATCAAAACAGTATAACAAAAGTACTACAATAAAGGAAGAAGCACGAAGAAGTTTTGTAAAATAGTTTTTAGAGAAAATAGTATAGTCCTTAATACGTCCATTTCTATCTAGGCTTGCGTCCTACGGGCAACCTGGCTCTGATACCACTTTTGTCACACCTGGTCCCAACAAGCTAACCAGATGCATTCCACATGTATGTCAAGATCAGTTCATTCATACATGTGTAGACGAAAAGTAAATAGTATCATATTACAAGCCATGTTCGAAATACAAATAAGTCTTACAGCAACAACCTGTAGGTCTCAAATAAACAATAGTAAAGCAAATACATAGGTAAGCAAGAAGATGTCAACAGCGTGACACTTTCTCCAATCCACAGGCAGTTGTGCGAGGGCAGGCCCGCCTAGAACATCTCCTCCGGATTAGCGTAGAACTCTTCATTTACTGCTTCTTCTTCTTCATAGTCTGGAGGGTGAGAGTGGGAATCGCTTTGAGTACATGGAGTACTCAGTAAGTGTGGGAAGAGAGATGAAATGAAGGCTACAACAAGGAAGGCTCATAATGGTCGTTAGCACTATGCATTACCTATACCTTAGCTTTCATTAAGCAACCTATAACTAGGTGATTCCACCCAATCAAGATTATAGTAAAAATAATGAGTAAATAAGTAATAGCACATGTGTATTTTCAATCCATAAATCCCACCATCAACCCAACCACATACTAATTATGAAATCGACACCAAGCCGCTCTTGTCCGTGAGCACGGCTGTCATGACAGTTTCCCAATCTCTGTAGAGAACGTATCCTTTACCCACAAGCCGTGATTTCATCCCCTGTTGCCAGGTGGACTAAGGAAATCTTCCTGATGCCCGTGACCCGTCGGTCACATTACACACTTTTGTAGGTGTGCGGCCAGAAGATCACTACGAGGTCTTTACAAAGGTCCTCCCGACTAGTAACCGACCCTCTAAGGTTTCATCGCTCCGGCACCTAGAGTCCATTTTACCAGGAGAAGCCCCCTCTTGAGCCATGCGGATCACAAGGCAGATATGCTGAACCAATTCCTCGCACTATCCAACTACCAGCACTAGACCGGGAGAGGCCTAATTAATTGACCAAGCTGCCCCATACTCAGTCTTGTGGCGATACTGTATAGCTTAGTGGTTACTCCATAAATCGGTCCTTAGAATCCGGCAATGTTCAATCCCCAAATCCCGGGTCTCGTGCGTACTGCACCATACCATTCAAACCAACCCGCCAGATTCCTACTTACTACAATTCATTTCCAACATCATAATCATAATCATAATAGTAAGTCATGAATAATAAGTGTGGTCAATGTTCTTCCACCCAACTAGTATGCATGGCTAAGCGTAAAGTAAATCCCATAACCACCCTTCCATAACTCAACCGACAAGGTAAAAGGTAATACAACAGGGCATAGCATAGGATTCATATTAATTAACATGCAGCTAACTAAACCCTTAAAAAGGTGCAAGATGGTCAAGGACACTTGCCTCTTTCGAAGTGGTTATCGAACTGGAGTTCTTGGAAGTTGATCTTCGGCTCGGGAACCGGGTCTACTCGAAGAGAATAACATGCAATAAGTACTACATACAATGTAAACATAAACATGCACACAATCACAAAAGTCTAAGCAATCACGTACCTACGAGAGATTTAATGTGTATGAGCGTGTGTTCATTTAATGATATCCATTAAAGGTGAATTTTATGTGTTGGAAATGTGATTTACCATTTTATAACACTTTTACAACTATTTTATGCTTAATACGCATTTTTGGGGACTTTTCCTACATGTAAATATAATTATTTATGATTATTATATTATTTCAGATTAAAATAATGCATGAAATAATTTTTAATGTTGTGTGATATTTATTTCTAGGCTTAAAATGATTTTATGTGATTTATCCTCAATTAAATATATTTTCTATAAACTTTCTAGTGACCAAAATGTATTTTAAACATTTTTAATAAATTTTCCATGGTTAAAATATATTCTATTTGCACTCTACAAATTAATTACAGCATAAAAATATTCTATACAAATTTTCCTACTGTTTTTACATTTATTTACCATTTTTATCTATTTTCTACACATTAAATATTCCTATAAACAATATTCAGCAATTAAATAAAATACCAGGGGCTAGCTGATAAGTTTTCCATACTGTACAGGGGTTATAACCATAATTATATAAATTTCCAGGGGCTAGATTGATTAATTAACTGATTAAATCCATTTTCAGAAAGTCCAAGGGTTAGATTGTTAAATCTAGGGGTTAGATATGCATTACAGCAAAGTCCAGAGGGTAGATGGTGTTTTTCCGGGGGCCTGGGCGTAAAACCAGCGGCGGGAAATGGATTTTTAAATGTGGGTCGTTGGATCCGCATCGGATGGCTCGGATCTTAAATAACCGAACCGGTAAGGGCCTTCTAATCTTAAGCGTTGGCCGGGAATGGACGGCCTTGGTCGAGCCACGTCGGCTCTAACCAACGCCAGCGCGACGCGCGGCGGCGCCCGACGGCCGACGGCGGCGATCTCGCCGGAGCTAGCTAAATCGCACGAAACAAAACCTTAATCCTCGAATTAAACTGAGGGAAAATGCATGGGAAGGCCTCGCGAACTCACCGGAGGGGTTGATCGGGCTCGGGGTGGAGCAGAGGGCGTCGACGACGGTTGGAGGCGGCGGAGCTCGTCAGTGCGCGGCGTTTCCGGCGGTGCAGCCTCGATCTCGACCGAGGAAGGAGTCTGGCAGCCTGAGGGCGATGTCGCACGCGATAAGGACCGATTAGCATGCGAGCTCGATGGCCAAAGCGATGATGCGACGAGAAGGGGCGGCGGGAACTCACCGACGATCGACGGAAATGGCGATGCGGCGGCGAACTCCCCGAGCAAACGTGTCCGGCGCGTGTCTGGCAGTGTGGCGAACACGTTAGGCGAGGATCAACGAGGGAATTGCCTTGAAATCGGCGGGACCGTCGGTGACTTACTGAGAACAGGGGCGTTTAGGGTTTGAGAGCTCGGGGGAAGGGGAAATTTGTGGGCGGCAGTGGGTTTATAGGTGCGGCGAGGTCGGCGGTTGTGGAGCGCGTGCGGGATTTGAAAATCGGGCGCGGATCCGAGGTGAGGGAGGGACGTGGGCGCGGCGTGGATCGTGGCGCGGGGCTCGGCCGTTGCGCGCGGCACGGGGAAGAAATGGGAGGGGCGGGAGGAAGCGCCGACATGCGGACCCGGGCAGCCAGAGGGAGAAGAGAGGGAGAGGGGTGCGGGTGGGCCGGCGCAGGGAATTGAGCCGCGGCTGGGATTCGGCCCACGCGGGGGTTTGCCCATTTTTTTCTTTTTCTGTTTTCTTTTGATTTGAATTTCAAATTCTCTCGAAGTCTACACGTTTTGAATTTAAATTTTACCCCAAAATGCAAACTCAAATGCACCCTAATATATTTGAAAGGTTGATTTACAAAGTTTGAGATTTTTGGGTGTTACAGATTCTCCTACTGCACTTTTATCAAATTAGATTTTGTAGCCCATCTACTGTGTTATTTTTTTGTTTGAATTTAGCTGTTCTTGTATTAAACACTACTATTAATTTCAAGTGGGGCCTGATATTCCTCGAGGAAGATATGGTTTGCCTGCTACTGAATATAAATGAGTTGAGTACTTGAGCCACTTTATATGCTGGGGTTGGTTAGCACATGATCTCGAAATGGCACTTTCTTTGTGAGCTGCGTTAAACTGGACCCATCAAGTATTCAAGTTGCTGCACGAAACTGGTGGCTTCTTGTTTAAGAATATATTAGGGATTTGCTCTTGCATTTTTGGCATATGTGATCTGATTGGAACTGAAGAGTTTCTGGAACCAACAAGCAGATGCAGTACAACCATTATTCACTACCCTAGCTGAATTTTATTACAACCATTATTATAGTGGAAATTTTTTTATCACACTAGTTGAATTTTATTCATTCCGTCAATGATACTGACCGTGTAAACTCATAATAGTTTTCTTTAGACCAGGGACCCAAAATGGTTAAGTATATTGCTTCTAATCTATTACTGATCTTGGCTTTTAAACAAGCTTATTCATTGTTTTAGTTCTCTGGTCATTTCGCTTTTAATTGATCTTATTCATTGAATTTTGATTGAGTAGGATCACCCATGTTTCATGAATCTTGTCTACACAGGAGAGACCCAGATTAACAACATATGCCCTACTATGTGACATCTGCATCTTTGAGACGTAGAAAGTCCATTTCCCTCCCTGATGCTGCACATCGTCTGCAGAAACAGACCATCCATGGCTCTTCAGAGTTCAGAGTAAAAAAGCAGACGAAGGTTGCTAAGCTACTTGGACATGTCAATGCAACTTATGCATTTTTTGCCGCGTGGACATGTCAAGATGTATGATGATGTTATATCTACATGGTCACGGAAAAAAAATAAAAACTTTGCACATTCTTGTTTGCGCTGGGACAGCATCAGAATTCCCGGGGGTCCACGAACAGGACGCCGGCGGCGGGCGGCGACGTCATCAAATCGTCATCGTTGTCGTCGCTGGCATTGCCATTGGCGGCACCGAGCTTCTTGATGCACCAGACGTCCTCGTCGCTGGAGAACCGGGGCCAGTGCGGCACGGCGGCCGCCGCCGGGTCATCGTGCCCCAGGTCGGCCGCTACGACGGCGCACGCGGGGTTCTTGCGCGCGACGTTGTGCGCG
Organism: Tuctoria greenei; assembly: GCA_036927565.1. Lineage (NCBI taxonomy): Eukaryota > Viridiplantae > Streptophyta > Magnoliopsida > Poales > Poaceae > Tuctoria > Tuctoria greenei. Next base: position 1,694,666 of record JAYESD010000006.1, on the reverse strand, counting down.
TGCCGGCAGAGCGAGCGAAGCAGCGCTGGCCCCTCGGGCCCGGACATGCGGAGGCCGTAGAGGAGGTAGGTTCCAAACGGCCGGAAGATGTCAGGGACGGAGGGCACCTGCAGCCACGGCGCGTTCCTGTCGAGAGCGCGCGCCGCGGCCAGGGACGCGCGGAGGAGCGCGGGCGCGCCGCCGACGCGGAGGCGCAGGGAGCGCGTGGCGTCCCAGACGCTGAGCAGGGCGAACGACGGCGGGAGCGCCGCCGGGTCGTCGGGGCCGCGCTCGATGGCGAGGTACGTGCCGAGCGTGAGCTTGTGTGCGAGGAGCGCGGGGAGGTCGGCCGGTTGGAACTCGGCGGCGGCGGGCGGGAGCAGCGCGGCGTAGGCGGCCGCGGCGAGCGGCGGGGGCAGACGCAGGACGCGGTGCGCGCGCGGGACGCGCGCCCGGTGCCGGTGCACCGGGTGGCCGAGGAACACGGGCCGCCGGAACGGCGCGTACGCGAACTCGCGGCCGGTGAAGAGCGCGAGCGACGCCGCGTTCGACGCGGTGGTCGCCATGGTGGCGTACGCCGCGCCCCGCGCGGCGCACCATGACTCGGCTCGCCGGACCAGCTCCGTCGCGATCCCGAGGCGCCTGCGAACCGGACATATAATCTGTCAGTGCAGTGTCGCGTTTGCTCGTGCAATGCGTGAACACCTACCTAATAATGACCCGGGAGAAATAAATAAACTAGTAATTCGGATGGATTAGTGATTCAGTTACCTGTGAGAGGGGGACACCCTGAGGCCAAGAAGGCATGCCACCTTCACGAACTGGCACTGCTGCTTGGAGCTGCTGAAACTCTGCTTCTTCGTCTTCTTCCCTCTGCTTACCATCCTGGTGCAGGCCTTGATCACTCCGACTACGTCTTCTTCCTCCCCGTACTCAGCAACCTGCATACATATACGATCAGCACCACATCATGCAACCAAACCATGCATGCACGAGATCAAAATTGAGGCATCAATGGAGGCCGGCTGCTTGGGGAGTTCGTATTGTGGCGTTATAGTATCTGAAATTTACCAGTATGACGTAGTCTGGCGCATGCCGGACCCGAGAAAATGGGTCGCCAATCTGCTCGACGTGAAGGGACATGCCTTTCGTGGTCTTCCTCTTGCTGCTCCTCGTCTTCTTCTTCGTTGCGCCACCATTGTCGTTGGCGGCAGCGTCGTCGGGGTTTTGGTCGCCGGACAGGCCGACCTGGCACCGGCGCTCGAGCTCCTCCACGGCCCGGAGGTCTCTCCCCACGTCAAACTCCCTCACTCTTATCATCGTCTTCTTCCCAAGCTCTGCTTCGCACACCACTGCAATATGTATCTACCTCTCTCTCGCTACGCAACAAGCTCTTGATGATATTCTCTCTATCTGGTTCTGTAAGAACAACAGATACAGCAACAAGCTCCTTGTAAGCTGCTGTTGAGTGCTTCTTCTTCTTCTTCCTCTCACTTTGGAGCGAAGGAACAGAGCATTTATACACGTAGGCAGAGAGGAGTAGAGAGCAAGTGTGAAGGCCATGTGGGCCCAGTGAGAAAATAATCAATGGATGATGTGCAAGGGGACATAAGAAAACTATGTGCCATTTGTATAATAGATTGTGAGCTTGATTTGATCATTAGAAGGATTAACGATAGCTGTTGAGTATGATGGCAAACCCGACATAAACAAGACATAGAATATGTCTTTGTGCTTATCAAATAATGTAGGACCTAATGTCATCTCTCTGCACTTCCTTTCGCCCCTTTCCTCTAACTTCTCTCCTCCCCTCCTACTCTCCTAATTTACTCCTTATTAGTTACAAGTGCTAATTGGATGGGGCCTAATTAGGAGCAGTGATAAGAGGAGCAGCTAAATTCAGTACTACTACCAAAGGTATGCATGCTTAAAAGATAGCTACAATGACAAACCATGCATGTATAGGAACACTACTTGTTAAACAATATAGATTATATTGGATGTGTACCCTTCGTTTTCTATGTATGCTATGTTTCTAGCTAAGCTCACTTAGCTTCATGCGTATCGGAGAGGCACAAATTAATTGGATAGATAGGTTATAGACCAAAAACCTATAAATTCCAGCTAGAGAACCCAATATATTCTGGGTAAAGCATTGTGTGGATATGTAATACTTAATCAGGATATAATCTTTGGGACTTCTATGTGTCTGCCACGGATAACTGTTGCATCAAGAATTATGTCTAAATATGTTGGTTAATCATCTTCGAGGGAGCACCCATGAAGGTGCTATGCAATGGCTCCAAAAGGTTTCTGAGAGCCCGCCTGCACGGAGGAAGCACCGGGTCGGAGTTCTCTCCTTCTGGTGAGAGATTTGGAAAGAACGCAACCGTCGGGTGTTCCAGAGCACCGAGCTATCTCACATGCAAGTAGTGACCTTGGTGCACGTGACAAATGTGAACTCCTTCGGGCTGGCGGCATGCAAACCGCCGAGTAGTGTGCGCTGTTAGCCCTGTGTTAGTCTTGTTGATCACCCTCTGTATTATTGTTCCTAGTTTGTGATAGGACTTCTCTTTCCACTTAATGAATGGCAGTGCTCCTGTTACATATGTTCAAAAAAAATATGTTGGTTAAGGTGCATTTTTTTCTTCCAAATCCTTTGAAATTGTTCCGTGATCAAGAACACATAGGAGAAGCTATTAGCCTTGTACGTGCTAGAAAGAAAATGCACAACTTTGAGCTGAAATTAGAACACACCTAGGAGAAGCTAAAATAAGATTGAATAATAGGCTTATATATCCCTGGCCAGCGCTGGTGACTTGCGTGGTTAAAACTTTCTGGGTCCAACTTGTACTTGCACTACAGAAATCCGACGATTTGCGACGGTCAGGGCCGTTGCAAATAAGCAATTTGCAACGGCTTTCCTTATTTGCGACGGTTTTTGGCCGTCACAATTAAGGTTATTTGTGACGGCCACCGTCGCAAATAAGCTTAATTGCGACGGCTAGCAGAGGCCGTCGCAAGTTACTGTCGTGGGTCGGTGGGCCCCGCGACAGTATTTGCGACGGTCAGGCCGTCGCAATTAAAGCTTATTTGCGACGGGTGGGCCGTCGAAAATAGAGGCACTTATTTGTGACGGCCAGGCCGTCGCAAATAAGTTCAGCCGGCAGGACTCACGTGTCCTCTCCCGGGACCCACACTGCTATTTGCGACGGTCTAGCCGTCGCAATAATCTTTATTTGCGACGGCCTGGCCGTCGCAAATAGCAGTGGCTTAATTGCGACGGCCTGAAACCTTATTTGCGACGGTACTATATAAAAAGGCGTCACAAATAAGGTTTTTTATTTTTTTAAAAAAACTGAAAATACTAACCGGCTCGATGGCCAGAATCACAGAACAGGCAATATTCATCACAACAAATCACAAACAGTTTCAAAATACATCACACACATCGTCCAAACATCGCATTAACATCAACAAACTAAACATGGGCTCACTCGCCCGTCTGACCTCCGTATCCACCTCCAGAGCCACCTCTGAAGTCGAAGTCGTCGTCGCGCCTCATTCCAGGTGGCGGTAGCGACGACGACGACGTTTGTGCAGCCGTCGCGGATCCCTGCAATTAATGAAACTTAGAGTTAGAATATAAATACATCAACATTTCTCTCCCTCCCTTCCTCTCCCTCTATCTTCATCTAGTTCTCCCTCTCTTCCTCTCTCTTTTCATTTCTCTCTTTCTCTCTCACTGTATCTTTCTCTCTCACTCTATCTCTCTATTGCTATCATTTTCCCTCTATCTTCCTCCCTCTATCTCCATCTACATTTCCCTCCCTCTATCTTTCCCTCTCTCTATCTCCATCTACATCTTACTCTCTCTCTTCATTCCCCTCCTACTCTATCTAACTATCTTTCACTCTTTCTTCTGTCTCTCTCTTTCTTCTCTCTTTCTTTCTTCTATCTCGATCCTTTTCTTCTATCTAACTATCTCCCTCTTTCTTCTATCTCAATCTTTTTACGCTGAAGAAGAAGGATTACATAGAAAATTACCTGACCCGCAGAAGAAGGATCACTTGAAAGGACTGGTGGTAGTACCGGTAGCTGGATCCCCAGACCTTGCACCGAGCCATGACCTATCATCGCAAATATTAAATGCTATCTATTAGTAAGTCATTTACGCTGAATTAATGAGAACTTTAGTTTTAATTTGGTTACCTCCATTGCTTCCCGCATCTGCGCCAACGCTACTGCCTGGGTTTGGATCGTGGCCTCCATCGCGATCCTTTGGCGTTCCGACTCCTCCTGTCGCCTGAAGAGGGACTGCATCTCAATGTCCCTCTGCTAGGCGCCACGACTAGTCGTGTCTACCGAAGAAGCCTGCGTGGAGCTGCCTCTCGTAAGTCTCCCTGCCCTCGAGTCGACAACTCCGTCGAATATAGCGAGCCTATAAAAATGAGAGTCAGTAATATGAAATTGAAATATCTTGAATACTTTGAATTGAAAATGATAAAATGACTTGAAAACTCACCTTCCGTGTGCTTTTCCACCACCACTTGCATACGCGGCTTGAGGATCGATTGGTTGACGTTCCCAATCGAAATTCTCGCCGTGTATCTTCCTAGCCATCTCCCCGTACTTAGCCTGCAAAACAAGAAAACCGTGTAAGTTCAACAATCTATATAGTTATATTTAATATGAATGATTTCTAAACTTACCAATCGCTCGGCTGCAGCGTGACTGCACCCCGTCGGCTGAGAAGGGTCCCTGTGACCTCTCTTCCAGATCTCAGCAGGGGTCGGCGACACCCCCGTCTCACGCTCCTGTCAATATGTGTTAGTATGAACAATATATTATGAATATATAAACATAAGTTACACACACTTACCATGCATTTAGCTAAACGCAAGTGGTTATCTTGCTCGTGCCTGCTCTTCCCCTCGACCCCTCTGCAGCCTCGAGCCTTCTCGGACTTAGCTTTAAACTCATCGCTAGCCCAATAGCGACAAAGGGCCCGAAATGCATCGGTCCGACCCTGCAACCAGCTCACGTGGTCTTGCACATAGTTGGAAGTCGTTAAAAATACCATCGGAGAAATTATCAAAAAAATACTTACTACACTCCACGTACCTGCACATACTCCTCCACCGTCAGGTGCATCTCGCTCGCTTGGCAGAAGTGTAGCACAGGCTGCTGGTTCGCCTTCAAGTGCTCATTAATAATTTGAACACGGGCGTTTGACAAAGCTTGTCAAAGCGCCTTGGTAGCATTGTATTGAAACACTCGTCTCGCATCCTCAAACTGGTGATGGTCGTTCGGGTCCTCTAAAGTATATCTTGCTTGCAATAAAGAATATATTGAAGAGATGTTCACTAAAAGAGTTTAAGAGTTGAAATTTAGAAACTTTTCTTAACATACTTACCATAAAATCGGCCCATATGGCCTCCTGAAGGTTTCCGTGCTCCTGATGATGGACGCGTGCGTAGTCCTCCCACGAAAGAGCAGGCACCCCGTCGATGATCTCGAGATAGTGCAAACGCACTAAGGACCCGAGGACACCGTTCACCGGTCTGTGGTGTCTCTCACCAGTGAAAGACGTGTCATCCCAAACCCTGCAAGATATTTATTGATTGATTACTTAATTAACCAAAAGAAACTAAAATTAAACACTATAATTTTATTACCTGTCTCCGACTGGACGAATCACGATCCTCTCCGAAGGGACCGCAGGAGGACTGACAAAGTGAGTCCTCCTCGTCCTCCGCGTCTCCTGGGGCGCCACGTCAGGTGAACCAGACGGCTCCTCACCAGCCGAGTCAAAGGCCTCAGGAACAGAAGGATCGCCAGCCGGGGACTGGCTGGCCGAGGGCTGGCTCGCTGAGGGCTGGCTCACCGAAGGGTAGCCACGGTCAACTGGCACCGCAGCCTCTAAGTCAGCCGGTGAGGACTACAACATTCAAATGATTCATAAGTAAGTTTAATATGAAATTGAATTTAAAGAATTTGTCAAAAACGAGTGAAATTTACCCGTGACGAAGCTCTAGAACTGGTCTGAACGTGCTCTAGAACCTGAAAGTCCAAACATACACTAAACAGAATAAAAAAAAATTATTAATTCTAAACACCCACGCAATCAAAAGAACAAGAGAAAAAATTATTAATTCTAGTAAACTACATAATAAACATATTTACCAAAGCATGACAAAAAATTATCTAAACCTAAAAAAACATAATCATGTAGCAACATCTAGATCACACACTTGACATAGGCTGAACTAGTAACATGACGATGCAAATCTAAAGAAAATGTGTTACATCATTAAAAGTTTGATAAAAAACAGTTGGAACATTATACATATCAGAGCAGCTACTATAAAAGCAACAAGTCGTCATATACAGCTAAAAGCATTGTACTCTGTCATATACAATATGAGAAGAATTATGATGCCATACCTGAGTAGTGAAGTGGATCTGAGTGTGCACGGTGGGGAGGGGACCTGGGCAATGTAAAGAAAATGCATTATGTCAAGACCGATTTGATAAAAATAGATAGAACACTCAAAGAACTGAATATAATGCCCGTCCAAACCCGGCATGGTCCACGCCGCGGTGGCAGGGCAAGAAGACTGTGGCGGCTCAGGGTTCAATGCCGCCGAGAGGGAAACGGAAGCGAACACACTCCAAGACAGGTGTCGAGAACAGTGCTGATCATGGTGTATTTCAGCGTCATCCTGTTCGTGCAATGGCGACCATAGAACTTGACGAACTACACACCTCACACCATCTCTCTTCTGTCCCTCATTTCACTTTGGAATTGCCCAGCTCAATGTCAGGGTGGAGCAACATGTACAGATTGATGCTTAGGCTGTGAGCACTAAAGGATGGCTGAGGAGGAAGCAGCAACGGGGAGCCAGGAACCAAAGCTCGATGAGCAGGGGAGCAAGCAGCAATCACGATACTACGGTGGCGGCAAGCTGCGGCTGCACAACGACGTGACGTCCGAGCCGTCGCGCTCAACGCGCATGCGGCGGGGCTGGACGAGGTGCACAGGTGAATGCAGCAGCAACGTGTTCATCATTTTGCAGGATGGCAGAAGCGTGTTCATCGCTTCCCAGAAAGGCATGCACGAGAATGGTAGGCATGCACGAGAATAGCCATCATGGCGCCGCATCTGCAACGGCGGTGGCGGTAGCATCAGGAGCTGGAGGAGGAGGCAAGGGTGGAGAGGGCGGCAACTCGCACGAGGATGACTTGGTGATGCCGGGGTTCCATTTCCACCCGACCGAGGAGGAGCTCATCGAGTTCTACCTCCGACGGAAGGTGGAGGGCAAGCGCTTCAACGTCGAGCTCATCACCTTCGTCGATCTCTACCGCTATGACCCGTGGGAGCTCCCTGGTCTGCCTGATGCTCTCTAACACTTATTAGCTCGCACCTTATATATTAACTAGCTACCTCCTAATTATCAGTCGTTCGATCTCATCCCTTTTCATCCTTCCAATCAAACAAAAAACAAGGTTCATCCCATCCTTATAAACAAACATCGAGATGGAATCATTCTGTTCCTAAAATCTAGAATGGATTCATCCCATACCTTCTGATCCTAGGGTTCCAAACAAACCCTAAAATGAAAGCAAAAAAAAAAATGAGCTCACCTCAGGAGGCGTCAGGGGTCGGGGGCGGCGAGGGCGCAGCGGGGGCGCGGCGGGCCGGGGCGGCGGGGCCGCAGCGAGCCGAGCCCGGGGCGCGTCGGACAGGGGGCGGCGAGGTCGAGGGCGGCGAGCAGGGGCGGCGGCGGGCCGGCGACGGCGGGCCAGCAGCGGGGCGCAGCAGGGCGGCGGGCAGGCGGCGGGGCGTCGAGGGCGACGGGGCTGTGTGTTGAGTGGACGTGAATGAACCGTTGGGGTCAGGATAAAAGCCCTTATTTGCGACGGCTTTCTAAATATTAAGTTTACTTGCTATGGCCTTTTTAGCAGCCGTCGCAAATAAACATTTATTTGCGACGGCTACCTTAGTTGCGACAGTTCTAGGGTTGGACGTCGCAAATAAGTAGTTATTTGCGACAGCTTTATGGTCGGCCATCGCAAATAAGATGTTATTTGCGATGGCCACTTTATTTGCAACGGCCAGAGGCGGGACGTCGCAATTTAATCTATGTGCGACGGCTGACCGTCGCAAATAAATCCAGCCGTCGCAAATGATCGCGTTTCTCTAGTGTTGTATCATGCGAGCGAGTGGACTAACTTATTACACATAGTTGCTTCATTATTATGTCATATAGATCTGCCATAGTGATAGAAATATGAGAATATTCCTGTCAGATGCAACTCAAGAGATGATTCATCAAATGTTATTGGATAGTATTTTTTCAGGCAGCTAAGAACTTTCAAACTTAGGTTATTAACTAAGTATACGTGTCACAATAATATGCTTACGTCTCTACCAACTCAGACTCAGGTGACCTCTACTGACTTCAATATATATAATTAAGTCTATGACAAGATTGGTCTACATGAAAGACTTTTCAAAACAACATTAGTTGTTTATTTCATGGTCAAACTTTATATGTAAACAAGTATTATTAATAAAGTACTTATTAGCGAGAAAATAATTAAACATACCCAGTCAAAATCAAGTTTTCTTGTGGTCCGCTTATTGCCTAAGCCTCTTTATGACAGCATTCTTTTCGTTATGATTTTGTACTGTACCAACAACTGTTGGTTCGGTTTCTTGTGTTGGAGTACAAGAATCAACAAAACCAGGTACCAACTACAGATCTGTCACCAAAAAGTAGCGCAGACTTTGACACGACATCACGAGAAAATATACATTTGGTACACATACAGATCGAGCAACCGCCGAGATGCGTATCTAGCTAAGCAAATTAATTATCTAGTTTTTCGAGGATTAAGTCTGGACCGTACCATTAATTATTTTGCATGTGCAACTCTCCTAGAAGGTACTACTACATTAGTGTTAGCTGTCTGAGTTCATCCGTGTGTTAGCTTGTAATTGGAAGCCGGTAAGGCTTTGAGCCTTTGACCATATACTGTACTCATTCCATTCCAAAATATATACTTGTCACACTCTCTAGTGACGGGACAAAGAGCTGGGCTCGGATGGTTAGTGCGGTTGGAGCTGTCCGCATCCGGACGCGTTTGAGGGCTGCTCGGCACGGGTGCCTACCCTCTTCTTAAGAATATAGCTTAGCACATTTAGATGATGCTGGCTTTAAAAAAAAATAGAGAGTGACAAGTATTTTGAGATAAAAATAGTTCGTGACATGTCTTTGGAATGCTAACACTATCAAGCAAAATCAAATGGCATATAGAGAAATCATGGTGGATGATCGGATAGATTGAGGGAGAGAGAGTTGAGAAATTTGATCTCTTGAACTAACAAAAATCATATGCCTACAAGTTCAGAAGGTGCATTTTTTAAATACCAAACCCACATGCATGCACAAGATAGGCTAATTATTAGGGTCCGTGCTACATACATATAAATTAAAAAACTATGTATACAACAAGTAGTTGTAATGATTCTGAACAATTTGAGTGCATGAAGACATGTCTGCTAAAAGACTCGTCCAATAGCCATCAAATATTTCATTAGATCTTTGGATCGCCATCAAATTAACTTTCTCTGTCCTTCTTGTCACATTTTTTAAATTATACTTAGCTAGCAAGTGACGTATATATATGCATGAATAATTTTGCAAATAGCTGTGTTTTTTTTTTGGACTCTGCAATTAGCTGTACTCTGTAGCTCGACACATAAAAACTATCAGAATCCGAATCAACAAGCTTGGCTCCGCCTGGGACACGTATGCTCATAATTAAGGCGTAGCTTAATTCATTAATATCATCATGTTATTTAATCGTAAAAGAAGCTGCATTTCAAGACAAGTTCACCTAATCATCAGGTTGAAGAACTACTTAAGTACCCCGTCAACAATCATAAGCGCAGATTAATAAGTTTGGAGACACCAACAGTTGAACAGCATAGTACTTGGCGATCGCAACTAAATCAATGCCAAGCAATAAGCAACGATAATCGTCATTCATTCTCCCTCACTTTATAACTGCACCTGTGTGCATATATAGGATGCGTGTGCCACGTTGACCTCACAACTCGTTGCTCTCTTGTTCACCTACTGGTGGCTTAGGCCATCCGCACTAGCATACTCTAAAGCATACTCTATACACTATTCTCCTTCAGCTTTTACAGTACGTACTCTAAATTACACTGCGAAACAGTGTATCCAGTATGCTTTACAGCATACAGCATTACACTTGCCTGGTGCAAAGATGTAAAGAAAATGTCACAATGATCTATCGGATACTTATCGTGGACTTTTATGGTTCAAAATTAATAATGGTCAATATTCTCTTAATTAAAGCTACTTGTCAATATTTTGATCCGGCAGTATAGCTAGTATTTTTTATGGGAACTACCAGCTAGTATTTTTTGACCGGGGTGATTTTGAAGAAAAAAACGTGTGGACTAGTAATTATTTTTTAGTAGATATGAGAGGATGGTATTTCTCAGCAGAGGCGTGGGGGTGTTGACGCCGTTAGCGGTGTCCGTCTGATAACTACCCTCCGTACAGTAAAACATAAAGTAAATTAATATCTTAGTTCCAAAATTACCTTAAAAATATTAGCCAGTAGTTCTGGGATAACACTGATAATTATTTTGGACTACTTATTAGCCAGATAGTATGTCACGCCCGGACATCGTAAAGATGAGCAGACGTTAATCACATGTACGCTAGGATCAGTTGAATCGTACATGCGTCGACGAAAGTGAAATACCATTACATTGCCATGTTCGATTACATAAATAGTCTTACAGTATGACCCGAAAGTCTATAAATACAAACCACAACTATTACAACACTAAATAGTTCACTACTACACTAAATAGTTCACTACTACAGAAAGCAAGATAGGAAAGCGGGGCTTCATCTCCACATGCAGCCGTTGCGCGCATGGTCGCCAGCCTAGGCCAAGTCCTCCGGATTGACGAAGAAATCCTCCAGTGCAGCTTCTTCTTCTTCTTCATATTCTAATGGAAAATTAAACGCTTGAGTACATAGAGTACTCAGCAAGTGCGGGAAGAGAATGACATGATTGGCTAGAGCAAGAAAAGGCCAAATATGGCTTAGCACTATGCTTAGAACCTATCCTTAGCTTCCAATTATCAACATCATAATTCAATAAATAATCAACACATGATTAATGATAATGAAAGTACTTGAATCATAATGAACCATCATTTCCCAACCATAGACTAATTATGAACTGGCCCCAAGCCGCTCTTGTCCGTGAGCACGGCTGTCATGACAGTTTTACCAAGTCTCTGCAGAGAGTGTACCCTTTCCCCATAAGCAGTGATTTCATCCCCTATTGCCAGGTGGACTAGCGAACCTCCCCGAATGCCCGTGGTAGCTAACCACATTTCACACTTCCTTTGGTGTGAGGCTAGGAGATCACTACATGGTCTTTACAAAGGTACTCCCGACTAGTGCTAGCCCTCTAAGGTTTCCACCACTGAGGATTCTCGGAGTAACCCTCCGCCCAGAGCCCCCTCTTGAGCCTTGCGGTTCCAAGAGCAGATCACCCGCCTCATTCCCCGCACCATCCAACCACTAGCAGTTCATCGGGAGAAACCTAATTAATTGACCAAGCTGCCCCATCTCAGTCTCGTGGTGGTACTATAAAGCTTAGTGGCTTCCTCTATAAACCGGTCCTTAGAATCCAGTGGTAACAATCCCCAATCCCGGGTCTCGTGCAAAATGCACCATACCAAAACTAACCAACCACCAGATTCCTATCCACTAACATTATGTATATTCATCACCAAATTAAAGTAACCATAAAGTTGAGCATAGAATATTTGTATGAAATCCCAATCCCAACATCTAAGCATGGCTAAGCATAAATAAAGCCTATCTACTTCCCACCCCATTTCAGGTAACAAGGAATAGTAATGAACAGGGCATGTAAACATGAAGTAGGACATCAATTTAATTAGCATGCAACTAGCTAAATTCCTAACATAGGTACAAGATGGTCAAGGGCACTTGCCTTCGTTGAAGACTTGAGAGTTGACGAAGTCTTGGTCTTGGAGGTTAAGATTAGGGTCGTAATACGACTCTAGACATATGCCCAAGCATGGCAGAATAGAATAAAGCTAAATAAGTAAAGGCACGCAAAACAATACATCACACATACACATAAGCACAAAATCCTACACTAATGCGTCCCTACGAGGTATTTATCACTTAACATGGCCAAAGTATGCATTTTATATTTTTCCTACAATTTTGGGATTTTATTATAGCCTAAAACCATTTTTATTGAATTTTCTATAGCAAAAATGTATTTTAAAACATTTATAATAAATATTCCATGAACCAAATATACTTTATCAGAACACTACAATTTATTCACAGCATAAAATAGTTTATAACAATTTTTCATAACATTCCTACACTTAATTACCATTTTTATCAAATTTCTATACCTCAAATACAATTAAAAACCCTATTCAGCAAATAAATAAAAATCCAGGGGCTAAATAAATAGTTTTCTACACTGTACAGGGTCTAAATACATTATTCTACAAAATTACAGGAGTTAGAGTGCTTAATTAAATGATTAAAACCAATTTTAGGGACCCAGGGGCTAGTCTGTGAATTCTGAGGGTTAGATTCGAATTACAGAGAAGCACCGGGGGTAGCAACAAAGTTTCCAGGGGCCTGGGTGTAAAGCTGGCGGCGGGAAAAGGTGTTTTGAATGCAGGCCGTTGGATCCGAAGCGAACGGCCCAGATTTTATTTTACCGAACCGGTATGGGGTTCTAATCGTGGCCGTTGGGGTTCTACCGATGGCCCAGATGGGGCCACGTCGCCCCCGGCGACGTCGGCGGCGCTAGACGCCCGCGACGGCGAGCTCGCCGGAGACGGCCAAAACGGCGAAACAGACGCCCAAACAAGATGCTAAGGGCATGGAACGAAAGAGGGGGGGACAGGGAACTCACCTAGGGGAGTAGCAGAGGTTGAATTCGGCCGGAGGGTGGTCGGCGACGAGGAATGGCGGCGGGTGGCGTCGGTGCACGTCGAGCTCGGTGAAACCTCGGTGATCTCCCCTCGATCTCTTGCCCGGCGTGTTCCTGGTGGAGCGATGAGCACGTGAGGCCAAGAAAGTGGGGAGCAGGGGGACTGCAATGGCGGGAACGCGTGTGCAGAGGTACTCACCGCGATGAAGGGTTAAGGAGAGAGAGAGCTTGGGGAGAGGGGAAAATGGGGCGTCGGCTCCTCTAAAGCGTGGAGGGGGTGTGCGGTTTCGATGGGCGCACGAAAACTGCTGGGGAGGAGTGGATTCGGGGGTGGATGAACGTGGGCGCGGGGGGGGGGGGGGGGGGGGGGTCGGTCGTGGTGCGGCGTTTGCGCGGGCGCGGGAGAGAGAGGTGGCGGTTACTGGGGCCGGGGATGACACGTGGGCCCGGGTGGCAGCGGGAGAGAGGAGGGAAAGGGGAGGCGCCGATAGGCGGGGTCCACGGCGCAGAGAGAGAGAGGTGGAGGGAAATCGGCTGGGCCGGCGGGGAGAGGAGGGGAAATGGGCCAGGGGAGGGAAATTCGGCCCAGGGAGGGGTTTAATTCTTTTTCTTTTTCTTTTTTCCATTTCTTTTCTTTTGATTTGAATTCAAATTCAAATTTGAACGTTTGCTACTCGATTGAACATCAAAATTTACCCAAAAATGCATGCTATAATGATCAAGGGTTTGAGCAAATTTTTTTGTACATAAAATATGGGTGTTACATAGTAGCTTTTGTCCTATAGCTAGTTAGTTGTGTGCCTGTTAAAAAAAATATCAAATGTATCATTATTTTGTTGAATTAAGATAGTAACCATAAGGTGACACGATGACCGTATAACATAGCTTCACATCTATATGATGATCTTGAGATTCCTGCATGCATATTGCATTATATATATCGTAGTCGTAGTGCTAGTTACTTTTCCTGGATGTTTATGTGTAATGTGATGTCCAGCCATGCCGCATCCTTGTCTCTGGTTACTTTTTATGGATTCCAACACTTTAATAATCATCATATCGTGCAGATACAGCCTATAGTTTTTCTTGCATATTCGTTTTCAGTTTGATTACCTATTTTTAATTTTGAACTACTCTCTAGATAGCTATCTGTACCGATTCTCTGGATTATTCCTCCTTGTTGCAATTCAGTTATGTCCCTATAATTGTTTTATTTATATCTAAGGACGTGGGATTTCATGGAAGGCAAAGCTTCCCTTGCATCCACTTGCTGCCCAAGCTTGTTCTAAATTTAGATGATAGCTTTGTTATCAACACACAGCAGCAAGCTTGGGAAGTTGGAACATGACTTCATCAGCAGGTACACATGGGAAAATAATAATAATAATTTGACCAGTTGTTAGTTATTGATGCTGACATGGACCATCCTATCCTAAGGCAAGGCAATATATATTCAAAGAAAATGGCACAAATATGTGTCAGGGTCAGATCCCTATCATCACTAAACATAGCTAGGGGACCCAATTGGAACATCTCTAATTGCTTGTCCTCTGATCATGGTGGCAAGTTTTCCCCACTGACATGCATTTTGCTGTGTGCTGTTGCAAGCAGGGTAATAATGAACACGGTTTTGTTACTGCAGAGAAACAGCATGACACAATCACCGTCACTCACAATTAAACTCCAATTTTTGTTTTGTTTCAGAGTTGACCAGTAGCTCATCTGACGTTGCGAAGAGATACATGAATAGGTGAAAAGCTTAGGTGTCTTTTTTTCTTTTGATAAAGAAAAGGAAAGAAAGGAGGTGAAAGTGCCCCAACATATCATACGAGTACTCCCTCCATCCTTGAAAGTTTGTCGATTTGTTATTTAAAATTAAACTACAAAGCGACAAATTTAAAGAACAGATGGAGTATCATTTAAGCAGTTTTTTTACTAGATTAATAAAGGAACATTGTGTTTCATATCATTGCAATTGTTGTCAATTAGAGAGATCTGGCATGACAAAATAAAAAATAAGAAATATGTCATATCCATGTTGAAATTTTTAAATATATTTGTCATTGTTGACCATTTCAAGGCTAGCGGACATGTGAAAAGGCCTAAATGCCCCTATATATCTTCTTCCTCTAGAAGCCCCATATTCACCGTCGTGTCGAACCCGTCTTCAGCTGCCAGCAAGCTCCCGGCCACCGCGTCCTAGGTCGAGCTCCTGCCCGTTGTCATCTGGTCGCCGCCCTCCTCCCGCTCGTCGTCATCACATCGCCGCCATCTTGGTTCTAGCTACTCATATAATATTCTAGCAAAACGAAAAATCTCGAACCTCTACTAAGGTTTTTCCGTCTCTCTCGAACAAGTGTTCTTGAACCTGCTTTTCAGATAATCAAATATCACGTAATTAACAACTAGCTAATAGAACCAAAAGCCAGAATCCAAGCCGCTTAATTAGCAAGCTAATTGGTAGAGCAGCTATCCACGGTCCACTCTTTCGCTAAGATGTATTAGTGTGCAACCCAAACTAAACCAACTGCACAATGGATGGTTTTCTACGAATGACGACTAGTCGCACTAATAGATTAAGATTCGTCACTTGTGTTCAGTATATATATATATATATATATATATATATATATATATATATATATATATATATATATATATATATATATATATATATATATATATATATATATATCCAAATTATGCTCGGATACATTTTGAATCGAGTCGATGTGTCACTCAAACTACTTATGAAAGTTTTGGGGAAGAGGTCGATCGTGACTTAACATATACTCTGATGTCAACTACATACTCAGCTCATCAAAATATCCATTAGGTTATATGCTGTTATGCATCAGAGACTCCTCCATCTAGTTGTTAAAGTACGCACACAAACACCTGAAGTGACGACATGCCATATGTTACACAAATGTTATTTTATGCAGCCATCACTAGTGTTGAATCAGCTGACACATCGGATCCAAATCATGTCCATTGTTAATCAGTAATTATGTAGGCAGCCGAAAACTCCCGGAATCTACTTGAAGCATTAGCATAATCGATGGAAGTTTAATAAACACAACAGATTAGTAAACATACAAGTATGCACGCTAGCTAGCTAGCTAGCAGTTCCGATCAAGGGTGCTCACGGAAAGCTCGGAACCAATCAGGATAAGAGAAACACATCAACTTCAGACGATGGCACTGTCGATCTGAACAAAGCACGAAATTTCATTGGCATGCACCAAATCCTGCATTAAGCTTACTTGAGTGCTATAATACTAATCAGACCCGTTGTCACACACTCTGTCATTGTCCGGGAGAGACTTATGTGAATGATGAGATGTGTACATCATTTTTCCCTTTTGATATCCTGCATTTTGTTTTTTCTATGATTAACTTAGAATGCTTCTTGCTGCTCGCACTTAATTAACTTTGCTATCATGGGATCATATATAAATGATCATTTTGTATGCTAACTTAAATATTCTCTTCATTTTTAAGGAACGCTAGTAAATAAAAGCATAAAAATAGATGAAATAATTAAAAAAAATTGTTGCATTGCCTCGATGAGGTCTTCATTTTTTTTTTGAAACCTCCAGCAGGAAGACCCTACTGTTATCTTTGTATTAAACCATAATAAGGAATAATACATGTTTAGAGGAACATTTTTACATGGACCTACTGTCCATTGTAAAGAACCCCCGCGGAAGTTAAGACAAAGCTCTAATCCAATTTAACCACAATAATCTATCCACTTCTTTACATCTTAATGACTGTAACCTACACTCTTTTTTAAAATCAATTTTGCATTTTGCCACATCTGGACGAATGTCTTCAAAAATGCGTTTGTTTTTGTGACACCATATTGTCCATCATAGTATCATCACCACATCCATGAATAATTTTCCTTTAAACGACTTTTTTCCTTCTGATAGCATCTTAAAGAAAGGTATTTCTGTATTCCAGTTAATTCCAATCCAATGCCATAGTTCTTTGCTAAAAGAGCATTTAAAAAAGAGATGCATAGCTGTTTCCTGTGCGCACCTAGCACAAAGCACACATGTGCAATCATTATTTTGCAGTTTTAAT
The DNA here is from genome assembly GCA_036927565.1 of Tuctoria greenei. NCBI lineage: Eukaryota > Viridiplantae > Streptophyta > Magnoliopsida > Poales > Poaceae > Tuctoria > Tuctoria greenei. Next base: position 1,677,539 of record JAYESD010000006.1, on the reverse strand, counting down.
TTTTTCTTCTTCAAGATAATCCTTGTGTTCAGTCTGTCCATTAGAAGAAGCCAGCAAAATACTTTCAGCTTGTTGTTACACTTGGCTTTCCATAGTTCTTTTATTGATTTCGGAGGCGTGATATCTCGATGAGGTCTTCATGGATTAATAATTGCAGGATAGTTTCGAGCTTGAGTTCCTCAAGTACATCTTATGTTCCAAACTGCAGTTCATATATAGTGGTGAAAATAACGTTTGAAAAATTTATATAGTGGTGAAAATATCCTATTAAGACATACCCTTGGCTATTTGGCAGTTCAATTTGGATTCACTCCTAGGGTTCATACCTCATTAATTAAAATATATGTTGTCTAACCATCTCTTTATTGATTTGGCAAATAGACAATGAAGGTTGTACTCTACATGAATAAAATTGTTTACATAAACATATGATAAAATATAGCCTTTACAAAACTGAATGGTTACCGTAGCGGAATATGTGTTCATAAAACCTAACATATACTTTATTAATAAATGGTGTCTTTTTAGAAGGCATGTGGTCTGCCAAGATTTTGATCAGATTCATCAAGTCTCAATCGGTCTAGCTTTAACATTGCTGAAATTAATTTTCGTACGTCTTCTTTTAGGTCTAACTTCCAAGTAAAGGTTCACTCCTTTGCTCCTAAATTAAAATCAAAGAAAAAACAGCAGGTGTGCCCAAGTGTGCACCTTGTTTATGTGATCGATTTGTCCTCGGCCTCTTACCACTAGAAACGTGTCCAGCTAAAGACATACGACTCTGTGCATGCTCCCAACATTCTCCTTTCACGTCACTAGCATGAAGCCTAAATAAGCATACAAGAATATATATAAATAGACGTACGGTTATCTCGAAAGGAGCCAAAAGAGAATCGTCCGTTCCATTGAGTGACAGGTAGGGGTATCTCCCTACTTGGGTATCTTGAGGATTTTAAAGGCTACGAAAGGGAGCATAGATTTGGGAATAATTTCGGTCATAAGCTAGGAGTTAAAAGGAGTTTAAGCAAATCAGATGTAGCTGACAAAGAATTTCATTTTCAACAATTAAATTAAAGCAGATTGATGGAAGGTTTATGTCGACTGTTGGAGTCGGCAGATCCCCTGACACTACTATAGTGTTGAAGGAGTTTGTAGTTCGGTTTGGGCGCGCGGAGACTCAAGAAGGTGAATCACGATTGGACACGAGAGACACAGTGGTTTACGTGGTTCGGGCCGCCTGAGCGTAATACCCTACTCCACGGGTGTGTGTGTGTGTTGTATTCACTTGTATGCTTGAGAGCGGTCCAGAGTCCGGTCCCCTCGTGTATCGTCGGTTTGTCCTTTTATAGTACAAGGACAAACCGTTACAAGTCAGCCTGGCCCGACATGTGGCTCTGGCGGTTACTAGTATTGATACACGAGATTAATTGTTGTTAATAACCCTGTAACGGCTCCGACAGTGCCGTTACAGGTGTTAAGATCGTCCGATTAAGTGTCATTAACGTGGAATTAATGACAATTAATCGGGTCTTGAAGTCCGCGGCTGTCCTTTGAAGATCCGGAGCCGTTACAATGTCTCCCGGAGGTTTGAAGCGGCCAGCTCCGACGTATGGACACGTGGCAGCTCCAGAGCTTGCTTGTGGGAAGCGGGAAGCTCCGGGGTGGCCTGGCACGTGTCAGGTCCGGAGCTTCTCTCGGTCAGGGGTTAAGTCCGGAGGTGCCGTTTCAGTACCTAGCCCGGAGCTTCACCCTTGCGGGTAGTAGCTCCGGTCTGACAGTACACGTGGCAACCTAGGGGTTAACCATGTTGGAGAAGCAAGTCCGGTTATGTCTGACAAGTGGGCCTCCGAGGGTCTTCAATTTGAGTAGACGTCCTTCCCTTGAGATCTTTGTAACCTCAGGGGGTGTATGGTTTTTAGGGTACCGACAGTGGCCCCCTGGACCTACCTCCGGGGAAAGTCACAGGGGTGAAGTCATTCCGTCGGAGGTGGGTCCATACTCGCGACTCTTGAACTGGGTCTTCAAGGGTCTTCGGAGGTGCCGTTGGCAGGGCTTTACGGTTAAATCCCGACACGTGGCGTACCTCAGGCGGCAGATAAGATCTTTGATGTGCGGATCTCTCGCAATTGAAGGTCGCCGGTTCCCGATATGAAAACCGTATCGGTTCCGCGCGCCCTGTCAGGTCGCCGCCTTTGGGTTTCCCGCCTCGTGATGACAACTGTTCGCCTAGGTAAGAGCCTCGACTTGATCGTCAGGGTGGTCCCGGGCCCCCTAGTCATCGGCAGGGTTGAATTCTCGAGTAGTATCCTTGACTCCCCTGTAGTTTCCATCCAAGCGTTGCGAGGGCTTACTTAAGAAGGAAAGCGCACCGTCGGGAGTTCTTTACGCTTCCCATCTGTTCTTGCGCTCAAACTCCCGACTTGTACTTTGCTCCTCTTCTCTTGCCTAGCTGTGCTGCGATGGAGTTGGGTCTGCGTGAGAGTCGCTTGAAGACGGACAGCGATCTGAAGAAGGTCCGGGCCCTCATGGGGTGGTCTTCGGACTTCTTCAACCGCTCGGTCCGCGCCGGCGGAGAGCTCCCTTTCAAGAAGGAGCATGCTGGCGAGATGGTGTACTTTTCCTCGTACGCCATGGTGGGGCTGATCCCACCGTTTTCTTCTTTCTTCTTGATGCTGCTGGACTTCTATGGTCTGCAGCTGTACCACCTTGGCCCTCACTCCATTCTCCTTGTGTCCATCTTTGTCCACTTCTGCGAGATGTGGGTGGGCATCCCTCCCTGCATCGAGCTCTTCTGAACCTTCTTCACCGTCCAAACCACCGGCCGAAGCGATGAATATCTTGGCTTCTACTACTTCGTGAAGCGCAAGAAGTGCCCATTCAAGTACCTCCGGTCATTCCCTTCCGGGAAGTGGGATGACTGGAAGAAAGATTGGGTAGTCGTCCGGGTGGAAGAGCATGAGCGGTTGGAGTTGCCAGACGGTCTGTCCGGCATTGACACGTCGGTATGGAGCGAAGTTCCGGTGCTGGCGGAAGCTTTCGACCCTGTCCTGACCAGGATCCGCCAATGTGTGGAGGGAGGATTGACTCCCCAGGCGGTGTTCTGCAACTTCCTGTCCAACAGGTGGGCGCCGCTGAAGAGGAGGGAGAAGCTCGCCTGGGCCCTCAACAGCGTGATGGACGAGGACCGGGTTGAGACCGGGTTGAAGTCCAGCATGGTGGGGAAGACCTTGGAGTTTCACCTCAAGAAATTCCAGCACGGCATCGACGTTGACGGAGATTACTTGACTCCGCCGCCGACTTTCCTCCCTCTGAACGTGGAAGTTGAGTTCAGCAGGGAGCTCCGGCGGAAGATGCCCGCGCTTGACGACCTTGGTGTCGTCGAGAGAAGATCAACCACCCGGTTGGCGATCCCCGGGTTGTTCGAAGGCGGCACCGCCCCTGTCTCTCAGCCAAGAGCTGAGGTCATCGGCAAGGGCAAGGAGCTGGCGGAGGAGCCGGAGAGCCGGAAGAGAAAGCTGCGACATGCTGACGGAAGGTCCGTCGGGCCTGCCACCTCCCCCCCAGTTCCCCGTCCTCAGGAAGGAAGATCCTCCGCTGTCGTGGCGACTGTCCCCGTGGTGGGGTCCTTCCGGAACGTTACTGTTCCGGCGGTGGGATCCTCCCGGAGCGCGACTGCCCCCGCGGTGGATCCCTCCCATGGTGCTAGCTCCGGGCGCGCGTCTCCGACACCAGAAGCGGTGAGGGCCTCCAGGTCCAGGAGTTCCTCTCGATCAAGGAGAGCTCCGACCCGGGAAACGCCCGCGGCTACGGCAAGTCCTGGGAGTCCTCCCGGAGCTCCTATGTCGACCGTGGCCAGCCCGGATCGTCCGGGAAAGAGGTTCCGCGCAAGCTGGTGCGTGAGCCTCCCAAGGTAATTTTTCTTTCTTACCTCGATTAACTTTTAATTGTAGCATCTGTTTGCTCAATTTCTTCGTTCTTTATCTGCAGCGTTCCCAAGAAGGGGAGTGAAGCTCCGCCCTCAGCCACAGTGTCTGAGGCTGCAAGGGCTTCTGCTCTAGCTCCGGTGCCGCCCCAAGCGGAGGCTGCGACAGCTCCGGCGCCGGCTGTCGTGGTCATGGACCTCGACTCGTCTCCAGAAGTTCCTGTGGTAGCGCCGAACCATGGGAATGAAGATGCGCCAGCGGCACCCGTCCAGGAAGTGGAAGCTCCGGGTCCTGGTGCTGTAGAAGTAGAAGAAGCTCCGGCTGTTGAGTCGGAGGAAGTAGCAGTCCCGGCTTCGGAGCCGGAAAGTGCTGAAGCCCCGGCGATTGAGCCGGAGGTAGCTGAAGCCCTGGCATGCGAGCCGGAAGTTGAGGTAGTTCCGGCAGTTGAGCCGGTTACTTCTGAAGCTCCGGTTGCAGAGCCGGTGATTGTTGGAACGCCGGCCGCAGAGTCGGCGGCTGAAGAGGCGAGGGAGCTTGAGCCTCCCTCAGAAGAAGTGTCCCGGTCGGAGCCAGTGGAGGCGACGACGTCGATGGTACCTGTGGCAGAGCCAGAGTGCCTGAACGAAGTCGCCGGCCCCCAGCCTGAGGGGGCAGATGAATACTTGGTGGCGGGACCTCCTTCGATGGCGACTGAGGCCATCCCGGAGGAGGGCCCTAGCGCTTTGGAAGCTCGGGGTTCCACTCTCATAGAGTGGGACCCAATTTTTGTAAGTGAAGACCCGCTTGAACCAGCGGAAGAGATCCCAGCAGGTCCGGAGCCCATCCCGCTGTCGATGTCCATCGACAACGCCTGCTCCAGTCTGCGTCAGGTCCAACTGGCCTTCTTCCACGACAGCAAGGCTCTTGAAGAGGAGCGCCAAACCCTTAGGCGGTGGCATAATCGGCTCCACTTCGAGACTAAGCTGGCGCAGTCGAGGCTTTCGGACGACAAGGAATGGATCAGGCGGGAGAAGATCCGCTTGGAGCTCTGGGGTGAACTGCTGGACGAGAGGGAGAGAATGACTCACGCCATTGACGCTCAATCCCGGGAGTTCCATGACTAAGCCAAGGCTGCTAACGACGCGGCCAATGCTCGGTTTGATCAGCTCGAGGCCATCAGCACCGCACTCATCAAGCGCCGAGAGGCAATTGAAGGGAGTGAAAGACGGCTCGAGGATGAGGAACAAAAACTCCTGGAGCTACGGGATGACGTCTTGCGACGGGAAGAAGAGCTCGCCGAGAAAACAGCTCTGGCGGACAAGGGCCTCGAGGAGCGCACTAAGAAATTGGAAGAGCGCTGCCTCGAGGAAGAGGAGAAGACCTGGGTGCGGGGGCAGGAACTCTACGAATACGAGTGTGCCCTTATCGCCCGGGAGAAGAAAGTGGAGGCTAGGGAGAAGGACCTGGTCGACCGCCGGAACAAGATCCATCTCCGGGAGGAGGAGCTCGAAAGACTTGAGAAGCGGTTGCTGCGAAGATCCAGCAAAACGCCAAAGAAGTTGAGCGCCTCGCCCGCGAGAATTCAGAGCTGACGGCGGCCCGGAGATCCTTGGAAGAGATGAAGAACTTGAGGAAAGCGGACTCCCTGCAGATTTGGGAGTTCCTGAGCAAGGCCGACGATGCGCTGGCGCCGATGGGTTTCAGCCCCGTGCTCCCGGATGATTCGGAGCCGGAGCCGGACCTTGCGTTGCAAGCGTTGAGCGCCGCGGGCAGCAAGCTCTCCAAGGTGGGCGATGTCATCGCGGACCAACTGGAGGTCGAGGGGCAATCCCTGGCTAGGAACGTCACAGAATATGTGTTGACGTGCTACACCAGCCGGAACCCTCGATTTCCTCTGGACCCGGTGCTTGAAGGCCCCGTCGAAGGAGAAGGCGAAGCTACCCGAGCCAGCGTGTCGGAGGTCGCCCAGAAAGTCGCCGAGTTCTTCCATAGGGTCTAGGACCGTCTCTTTTAGCCTTTACTTGTATCTTCTCTTCTTCCTCAATTTTGTAATCCCTTGTCTCCAGATGTAATCTCCGGTCTTCAGATGAAATGAAATCCCCAATTTTTTGTGAATTTCATTTTTTTGTCTTCAACATCTTTATCTTCACTTGGCCCCCTGGTAGATGTGCACAATTTGATTGTGGACATGTACCAAAAGGATGTTGGGTTTTGTTGAAGACGAATTTGCTTCGAACTTGTGGAATTTAGGTCCGAAGTTTTCGATAGTGAAGGTCCCCTGAAGTTGTCGGAGCTTAGAAGCTCCGGCACTGTCCATCACTGGAGCTTATTAGCTCCGGCAATAGCCTCTATCAACACGTTGAGTGTCGGTAGTTAATACTCCAAGGTGTCGGAGCTTAGCAGCTCCGGCAATGACCTTTGCCACACTTGGTTTGTTGGCAACAGACTCCAGTGACGGGGTCTTCTCACCATCTTTTAGTCTACGCCGACGGTTGACGCCCTGGTGGGAGTCGGAGCTTGGTTAGCTCCGGTTTTTCCCATCAACGTAGGGTTCATTTTTCCTGCACACTCAAGCCAAGAAAAATAGTAAAATTCGTTCCTTGTCTATAACTTCGTCGTGGCTTACGGTTCTTAAGAAAATTTTAAGTTGAACACGATTTTTAATACGACTGGATGAATTGTCTTTTCTTTTAGATCCAACTGTTCGTGGACCCACCTTACTTTGGCCTGCCGGGATGTAGGTAGAGTGGCGTACTTAGGGTGCTTGACCAGGCTAAGTCGATAGCGCACTCCGGCCCTAGAATGGCTTGGCGGCTTTCAGGCGAGTTGGCCACAGACGATATTTAAATCTAAAAAATCCGACAATTCAACTCGAATCGTACGTAAACCGGTCAAACTAGAACTTCTTAAGAATTGCACGTTTCTGTTATAGACAAGAAAGAGAAAAATAAAAATGTCGAGCCTATGCAAAGATGAATGCACGTGGAGTCTATTTCACATGAAGATGTCTTTCATTATAGGTCCGGGGTACAGGGGAAACAAGTGCACTCTTAGGGTACGGAACCAGGCTAAGTGTGTTTGGTTTCTCGTTTGACCCAGGGTAGTTAGCCACACTTCTAGTCCGGAGACTGTATCAAGTGTTGCATGAGCTTTTCAAACCTTTCGGGAAAGGTCCGGCTGCTCTCCCGGAGGAACTACCCGACTCTGTACAATGACTCTATAACATACATTTCAAGTTACTTAAGACTCACCTCCGTGGAATTAAGTGTAGAACTTACGGAGGTGCTCGATATTCCAAGGATTTGGGAGTGGTGTCCCATCCTCGGTAGCCAAGCGAACGCTTCCGGGACGGGATACTTTGATCACTCGGAAGGGCCCTTCCCAGCCGGGGGAGAGTTTGTTTTGCCCTTCTCTGGATAGTATTCTCCGTAACACCAGATCGCCTTCCTCGAGCTGTCGGCTGTGTACATGCCGTTGGTGATAGCTCCGTAGAGCTTGGCGGTATCGGGCATTCCGAACAGCTGCTTGGCACCTTCCCTCCTCGAGGAGGTCTAGGTCTTCACGCCGGAGCTGGTCCTGCGCGGCTTCGTCGAAGGTCCGGACTCAGAGGGAACCCAAGGTGATTTCCGGAGGAAGGATCGCTTCAGCTCCGTACACCAGAAAGAAGGGTGTTTCTCCGGTTGCCCGACTTGGAGAAGTCCTGTTGGCCCATAGAGTGGGCGGAAGCTTTTCGATCCAATTGGCTCCGTGCTTTTTCAAGCGCTCATAAGTGCGTGTTCTGAGTCCTTTAAGGATCTTTGCATTTGCTCTCTCGGCTTGTCCATTGCTGGCAGGATGAGCTACGGAAGCGTAGCAAACTTGTATGCCGAGGTCTTCGCAATATCCTTGAAATGCGGAGCTTGTGAATTGAGTCCCATTATCAGTGATGATCTTATTTGGGACTCCGAATCTGCTCACGATGGATTGTATAAAATTGATTGCAGATTGTTTGTTGATCGTCACAACGGGAGTAGCTTCCGGCCACTTGGTGAACTTGTCGATGGCGACGTACAGGAACTTGTAACCTCCGACGGCTCTTGGGAAGGGTCCCAAGATGTCCATCCCCCACACAGCGAAAGGCCATGTAGGAGGTATCATTTGTAAGGACTGAGCAGGTGTATGAATTTGCTTTGCATGAAATTGGCATGCTTTGCATTTCTTCACCAGCTCAGTGGCATCCTGGAGCGCTGTAGGCCAGTAGAAGCCGTGCCGAAAGGCTTTTCCGACCAGCGTGCAGGAAGATGCGTGGTTCCCGCACTCGCCTCCATGGATTTCTGCGAGGAGCTCGCAGCCTTCTTCCCTTGTGATGCACCGCATTAGGATGCCGTTGGCACCACGCCGGTAGAGATCCCCTTCTACCAACGTGTATCTTTTAGCCAATCTGACTACCCGGTCAGCGGATACATCATCGTCAGGAAGGATATTGTCTTTCAAGTAGCTCCGGATCTCCGAGATCCATGCATCGGAACTGACTTGAGCATTTGAGTCTTGCGTGCTGGGTTGCTCGGAGCTTCCGGCAGCACCTACGACCCTTGATGGCTGCCATGGTAACAGGGCCATCGGGACCGTCAGCTTCGGGATGCTGATCTCGCCCCCTTCGTTCAGTTCGGCAGGCTGAACTGTGGGTTTTGACAACCTCCGGACAAAGGTTCCGTCGGGAGCCGGAGCTCCAGTTGACGCCTTAGTCGAGAGTTCATCAGCTTCAGCATTGTGAGCACGCTGAACATGGCGAAGATCAAGGACTTCGAAGTCCTTCTGAAGCCTCTGGACTTCAAGGAGGTAAGCAGCTAGCTGGAGATTATTGCAGGAGCATTCACCCTTCACCTGCTTGATGACGAGTTGTGAATCTCCTTTGACCAGCAATTGCTTGACACCGTATGATAGTGCTACCTTTAATCCATAGATGAGTGCTTCGTACTCCGCCATGTTGTTGGTTGCCTTGAAGTCAAGGTGTACCATGTATTTCACCTTCTCCCCATCTGGTGCGAGGAGAAGGATTCCAGCTCCGGCTCCCTGCTTCTGCATGGAGCCGTCGAAGTAAAGGGTCCAGTGAGGCTTCGTGAAGGTTGGAACTTGAGGTTCCGTCTTCTGCTCGCTGGGGCCCCCAGGGTTTAATGGAGAGGGAGTCCATTCTGCCACGAAATCTGCCAACGCTTGACTCTTGATTGCTTGTCTCGGGATGAATTCAAGATCGAATTCAGCCAATTCCGCTGCCCACTTTGCAATATTCCCAGTTGAATTGGGATTATGCAGGATCGCTCGAAGTGGATATGAGGTCACTACCGAGACTTTGTGATCTTGGAAATAGTGTCGAAGCTTCCTTGAGGCAATAAGAACTGCATAAAGCAGCTTATGCACCTCTAGGTATCGAGTCATGGCATCATGTAACACTTCACTGATGAAGTATACCGGGCGTTGAATGGTCCGGACCCTCCCGGAGGGGTCCGAAGCTTCCTCTTCATTGATCCGGACCCTCTCGGAGGGGTCCAGACTCTCTTCGGGGACCTCCGGGTTCTGAGTGGAGGAACCCGGAGCTTCTTCAGAAATGACCTGGACCCTCTCGGAAGGGTCCGGGTCCTCTGAAGTGGCTTCTTGTGGGTTTGAGTCTGGGAGCTGGGACCCAGACCCACTTTCAGGAACCTCCGGATCCTCCCGAAGGGGTCTGGATTCCTGAGTATTGGGTAGTTCCGGTCTCTCCGCAATCAGAACCATACTGACGACTTCGTCAGTAGCTGAAATGTAAAGCAATAAAGGCTCACCAAGGTTTGGAGCTACCAGGACTGGTAGGGTGGTGAGGAACTCTTTCAGCTCCTGGAATGTCTTCTCTGCTTCTTCAGACCATTGGAATGGTCCGGACTTCCTCAGTAACTTGAAGAAGGGAAGTGCTCTCTCCGCCAGTCTTGAAATGAACCGGCTGAGGGCTGCTAGACATCTAGTTAATTTTTGGACGTCTTTGATGCGGGTTGGTGGCCGCATGTCTTCAATGGCTTTTATCTTCGCCGGATTAGCCTCTATGCCCCGGTGACTTACCAGGAAACCAAGAAGCTTTCCGGAACTAACCCCGAAGACGCACTTGTCTGGGTTTAGCTTCGTGCGGGTGGCCCACAGCTTATCGAAGACAGCTTGCAAGGTGTCCAAGAGGGACTCCTTGTTTTTGACTTTGACCACGATGTCATCGACGTACACTTCCACTATGTCTCTGATGAGTTCTTCGAAAGTTTTGTACATAGCTCGTACAAAAGTTGAAGCTGCATTCTTGAGACCAAACGGCATGGCTGTGTAACAATACAATCCATCCACTGTGATGAATGAAGTATGCTCTTCATCCTCCCTAGACATTCTGATTTGATGATATCCAGAATATGCGTCTAGAAAACACAGTAACTCGCACCCGGAGGTGGAATCCACTATCTGATCTATTCTAGGTAGCGAGAATGGATCTTTTGGACATGCCTTATTCAGTGTGGTGTAGTCGATGCACATTCGAAGTTTCCCGCCGGCCTTGGGCACAACGACTGGGTTTGCTAGCCATTTTGGATGGAAGACTTCTCGGATGAATCCGGCTTCGAGCAACTTCTTCACTTCTTGTCGGATGAAGTTATGTCGCTCTACAGATTGCTTCCGAGGCTTCTGATGCACAGGCCGAGCATCTGGGTAAATCTTCAGATTGTGCTCAATCACTTCCCTGGGGATCCCAGGCATTTGTGACGGTTGCCAAGCAAATACTTCAACGTTTGCCCGGAGGAAAGTGATGAGCGCGAGTTCCTATTTGTCATTCAACCCACCCGATATGCGGGTAGTTTGAGTGACATCGGAACCAATTTGGACGACTTTGACGGGGATGTCGGTGTCGCCGCTTGGCTGCACACGGGGAGCAGAGGTTGAACCTCGTTGCCGAATGCTCGGAGGTTTTGGAGCTTGCCCCTGTCTGGAGTCCTCCTCTTGCGCAGTGGTGAGTGCATGGAGTTCCTCCAGAGCAGTTACTCCGGCGGTGCGATCTCCACGAATCCGGAGAACGCCTACTGGTGTTGGCATCTTCAACACCAAGTATCCATAATGAGCAGCTGCCATAAATTTGTATAGGGCAGGTCTACCCAAGATGGCGTTGAATGGTAAGTTGATCTGAGCAACGTCGAAGACCAACTTCTTGGTGCGGTACTTCTCCCGTGTCCCGAAGGTAACAGGGAGAATTATAGCTCCGAGTGGGGTAATGGCCCCCGGACCTACTCCGGTGAATGGTCGAGAGGGCTGAAGATCTGAAGGTCGAAGCTGAAGTTTGGTAAAAGCTTCAAAGCTTATAAGGTTCAGCCCCGAACCTCCATCCACCATAACATGATGGAGCTGGATGTTGTTGATGGTGGGAGATACCATCAAGGGTAATTGGCCAGCTCCGACCATGCTTTGAGGACAATCCGAAGCATCAAAAGTAATGGGTGTGTCCATCCACTTTCGATGTGGCTCCGGTCTAGCTGTAGGAGCTACAACAGCCATATCCCGCCGCATAGTCTTGATGACACGACGAGAAGTGATGTCCCATGATCCACCAAAGATGGTGTTCATGGTTTTCCGACGCTCGTTGTCGGAGACGTCGGAGTCATCGTCGACGGAGGTGTAGACGGCTTTCAGGACCTTTTTGGGGTCCTGAAACCCTAACTCCTCTTCAGCCGGAGCTTCATCGACCTTTTGTTTTCCCTCCCTCTGTCGGAAGGGAGACCCTTCCCGGCGCTTGTGGTAGCGCTCGGCAAGGTTTTGGACCTCCCGACAGTCTTCCAGCCTGTGGCTGCCCGTTTTGTGAATGAGGCACCACATTTTGGATTTGCCACCGTCTTCGGAAGACGGTCGAGGTCGCTTCTCGGGGCGTGGCCCCCGGCCACCAGGAGTTGCAGTGGCTGCAACGTTGGATGTGCCGGCCGACGGCTTCTTCTTGTCGTTGGTCTTCTTTTTCTTCTTGCCACTCCCGGAGGTAGCGGCTTCTTCTTTGGAGGATTTTTTGTGATCCTCCAAGGTTGGTTTGGAGTGCATTTCACGGCCCTCCGCAGCTCTGGCACATTTGTCTGCCAAGCTGAAGAGCTCCGTGACGCTGGTGATCTCTTTGATCGCCAGCTTCTCCAACATCTTCTTGTCTCGTACACCCTGTCTGAATGCCATAATGACAGAAGCGCTTGAGATAGAAGGGATTGTGTTACGTACCTGAGAGAACCTCTGGATGAATGACCGCAAAGATTCTCCTCCTTTTTGCACGACCGCAAAAAGGTCCAGTTCAGTGCCCGGTCGGGTGTATGAACTCCCGAAGTTGGCAGTGAACTGACGGCACAGCTCCTCCCAACTGTCAATAGAGTTGGGTGGAAAGCTCATAAACCAGGACCTGGCGGTCCTAGTTAAGGCCACTGGAAAGTAGTTGGCCATTACGGCCTCGTTTCCTCCAGCTGCTAAGATTGTAGTGGAGTATATCTGCAGAAATTCTACGGGGTCGACAGCCCTGTCGAATTTTTCCGGCAAGTGTGGCCGGAACATCTGTGGCCATCTAACCATGCGCAGGTGCATGGCTAGGGCGGAATTGCCTCCTCCTACTCCTTCCAGGGTAGAAAGGTCTTGAGCATCTCGTCTTTCTCGAGCTCGCTCGATATGGACACGGCCATCCTGTTGGCGGTATTGGCGATCAAGCTCCGCCCGGAGGTCATGTGTCGAAAGCCGAGATGCAGTATGGGTGCGTCGAGCCCCAGAGGGCAACGACGTCACTTGCTGTGACGCAGCTCGTCTTCGGTTGTTGGAGACATGCGGACCAAGTCTTCCAGACAACGTCTGTCGCTGCAACGGGGCCCGCCCTGAAGGAGGTGGACCCTGGTTGTTGAGGCGTTCGGCCGCTGTTGCGACCAAATGCTCAACATCAGCCCCCCATTGCTCCATGGCATCTTGAGATGCATCCGGAGGTGGTGGTCGCTGGAGAAGAGCACGCGCTGCATGGAGCGCGTGTTCTGGGTTGTCATGACTTGCCGGCGCAGTATGTGACGCCGGCGCACCATCATGTTGCTCGGCACGTCTTGCCGGAGAAGATGGTGATGGTGGGAGTGTGACTCCTGCTGGTGCTGAGGCTCCTGCCAGTGGCTGCATGTTGGAGGGATTGCCTCCGACAGCCTGAGCAGCAGGTTGCCCGTTGGATGATCCAGCTGCAGAATTCACCATTCTTGAAAATCTCAGGCCCCCCTACCTGGCGCGCCAACTGTCGACTGTTGGAGTCGGCAGATCCCCTGACACTACTATAGTGCTGAAGGAGTTTGTAGTTCGGTTTGGGCGCGCGGAGACTCAAGAAGGTGAATCACGATTGGACACGAGAGACACAGTGGTTTACGTGGTTCGGGCCGCCTGAGCGTAATACCCTACTCCACGGGTGTGTGTGTGTGTTGTATTCACTTGTATGCTTGAGAGCGGTCCAGAGTCCGGTCCCCTCGTGTATCGTCGGTTTGTCCTTTTATAGTACAAGGACAAACCGTTACAAGTCAGCCTGGCCCGACATGTGGCCCTGGCGGTTACTAGTATTGATACACGAGATTAATTGTTGTTAATAACCCTGTAACGGCTCCGACAGTGCCGTTACAGGTGTTAAGATCGTCCGATTAAGTGTCATTAACGTGGAATTAATGACAATTAATCGAGTCTTGAAGTTCGCGGCTGTCCTTTGAAGATCCGGAGCCGTTACAATGTCTCCCGGAGGTTTGAAGCGGCCAGCTCCGACGTATGGACACGTGGCAGCTCCGGAGCTTGCTTGTGGGAAGCGGGAAGCTCCGGGGCGGCCTGGCACGTGTCAGGTCCGGAGCTTCTCTCGGTCAGGGGTTAAGTCCGGAGGTGCCGTTTCAGTACCTAGTCCGGAGCTTCAGCCTTGCGGGTAGTAGCTCCGGTCTGACAGTACACGTGGCAACCTAGGGGTTAACCATGTTGGAGAAGCAGGTCCGGTTATGTCTGACAAGTGGGCCTCCGAGGGTCTTCAATTTGAGTAGACGTCCTTCTCTTGAGATCTTTGTAACCTCAGGGGGTGTATGGTTTTTAGGGTACCGACAGTTTATATCTCTGCTTTGTTGTTTGGATGTTGCGTCCTAAAGTGATATGTGTTGTTGTGTGAGTGCGCAAAAGAGTTTTAACTTGGTGGTTAAGTACTCTGACTAGTATTACTCGAGATGTTGCGTCGTGAACTTTTGGGGATGGAGTATGAGAGAGAGGATTTCTACACGAGCATGTATTTTTGCTTCCACTTCTTACTAGCAAACTGAGGTTCAAATGCATATGACCACAACAAAATCCTTTTTAGAGATGGCAAAAGATGTTTTTTATTTTTTTTTAAAAAATATGTTAGACTACTCATTGGGTTGCTACAAAATGTTTTTTAGTTAGAGGATGGTCCATTTTTAGTATCTGAATAAAAGTTCGGAAAAAATATAGTAGATTCATTTCGAGCCTAGATCAAGACCTCCATTTTCATCTAAAAATGCACTTGCGCGTGGAATGGGCAATACAAAGTTACACTGTTAATTGGAGTCATTTTTTAATTCATTTCTTCCCAAAATTTACAATTGTACAATTTCCATAAAATAAAAAACATGGCGAAAAATCTCTAGAGCTTGGATTTAGGGTTACGGGACAACACAAGAAGCAAATGTTGAAACCGATGAACATGCATGCCATTCATAATGTTCAGTGATTAAGCACCACGACTTCAGCCGACTGGGCTTTGCGCACCCGAATACTATGGACGCCCAATAACTTGTTGGGCTGAAGCGCGGAAGGGATTAACCCAACAGACCTTGGACAGGCCAGTGCCTCAGGATACGGGCCCGGGAACCACGGTACGGAATACTTATATTTGTTACCGATTATTTTAAAAATAAATTAATTAACAGATAGAGTATTTGTTAGTGAAAAATTATATGTCATTGCTACCACCAGAAGAAAAAGGCGCTCACAAGTACTCACTCTATTTCTAAATAATTGTAACTTCATAGTTTAAAATTATAGCTTCTTAGTTTAAAATAAATTAAAATGTGATAAATATTTGATGATGGAGGGGTACATTTTTCACAGTCGCAGAGGGGTTAATTTGATATGGCTCCACCCGCTAGAATACAAAATTAAGAACAATTTCTATTGGGAACCTTTCACGAACTATGAGACCACTTGAGCACATCACCGAGGTCAGGAGGCAGTCTTATGCTCTCTGCTAAATTAGCCATCCTCTCTTTAGTGGCCCGCGGGTATTAATACCAAACCATTAAAGTTTAGAACTCGTTTTTGCACTCTCGAGATTAAGCAAAATCTGGTTTGGCACCTGACACTCCTTCGATGTGCATCCTTGTACGCATTGTTGACCAACTCAGAAAGTTTACGAGGAATGAATAAAATTGAGTAAAATGCACCGGTGGTACGTGAATATGTAAGGATGTCTTATAGGTTAACGAATTTTTAAAATGCATTTTGAGGTCACTAAATTAGTTAAGTAGTTCATGAGCAGTACATGAAACACGTGACGTACACGTTGGCGAAAATGTAGGACGGGTCAGCTCCCATTTGTTTACCGTCGACTCCTGCCATGCACAACGCGAGTGCTCAATCTCCAGATAGACTAGGACAGAGGATCAAAGGTGCGGCAGGAGAGAGGTGGTGCAGTAGAGGCGAGGTGAGGTGCTGCGCCGCCGGGGTGTTGGGGTGAGGGGGGCGTTGTCGTCAACGCCGGCGCAAACATCAGATCAGAACTGAGTGCGTGAAGACAAACAGCGACAACGGGTCTGAGTCGCGCTCACCCGATGTGAAGCCGTGGAGGGACATGGGGCGTTTTCAAGCCCAATAGGCCCATAAGTTTATAATTAGAGTTTTCAGTCACAAAATCATATTTAATATACTTAACTACCGAATTGTTAGGGCGTTTTCAGACCCAATAAGCCCATAAAGGAATGCCAGTGAGTAAGATGCCAAATTATTATTGCCTCCGTTTCGTTTTATTTGTCACTAGATAATTCAAAAATGAACTAGTTGGTGATAAATAAAACAAAACGGATAGAGTATAATACAATATACCTAACTACTAAATTATTATAATACAATATACTTATCTACCAAACCAGATGGTGTTATATAGGAAACAATTATTAACTCCATTAAACTCCTATCATGAGTGTTCGTGTCCAGAGATAATCCCTCCGGATGAACAATGACATGGTTTCGTAGCGTGATGCATTGTGTACACCGCCACTCTTCCTGAGGAAGCAAACCCAAACCCAACGCCCTCAATAATTCACGCAGATGTCAATTCCAGAATCCAAAAGGACTCATTTGCGAAATCCCGCAGTATTTTACTGCATGGCTGACTTGTTCTATGACATGTGAGAGGTGTTCCACATGGCAGTGATAAATTCACGAGTCAGGTGATCCTCTTCCCTAACACCAGTCCAGACGGTAGCTTAGTCCACTTTTCTTTTCACCCCCTTTAATTTACTTTATGTTGTTTGTCCCCTCTCATCGTCTTCCTCATCTCCTCGTCTCCCAGATGCTACCGCCACTGCCCAATCTCCTCTCCCACACGAAGCAGTAGAAAAATCCCATCTCGGTTTCTTGATCCCCCACCCCCTCCTTTCCCTCCGCGACCGAATCGAACCCAGACGTAAATCGAAGGAGTTGGATTGCTTCTTGGAGGTCGCTTCCGATAAATCTAAGAAATCCAAACTTCTCCCGGCCCGCATCCGTGCGGACTTGGTGAACCAGATTGAATTGGGCCAGGAAAACGTCAGGTCCGGCCTCGGAGTCCCCGTCTCTCGCCGGAATTCCGAGAAAGGCGCTCCTCTCCGTGGTTCTCTCCAGAGGGATAAGGGGGAGTCGGCGTGGAGACCGCGGATTTTGTGATCCCGCCGGCGTTGCCCCGTGTTCTTGGACGGAGGTTGTGCTGTCCCAGAAGTTTAATAAGAGTTTGGTGTTTCGAGTACAACTGTGCACGTTCGGTGGTTGTATTGTTTGGTGGTATGGTGGAACTGTAGATTTGATCGGAAGTTCGTGAAGCAAAAAAAAAAAAAAGAAAAAGATCAAATTTTGGAGTTGAATTGTGGGCGAGTCTCGAGGAAGATGAGTTCTGGATCGGGGGTGACGAGCGGCGGCGTGGGGGAGGAGGCAGCGATGGTGCTGGGGCAGAAGCTGGTGGTGCACGTGGCGGAGAACGGTCACACCTTGGAGTTTGGGTGCGGCGGCGACACACACGTCGAGGCCATCCAGAACTCCATCCAGCTCCACTGCGGCATCGCGCCGGGCGACCAGCTCCTCCTCTGCGGCAACACCTCCCTCGACGGCACCCGCCCGCTCGCCTACTACAAGCTGCCTCGCGATGACCACGAGGTCTTCCTCTACAACAAGGCTCGCCTCCTAGAGGACTCCCACCCCCCAGTGCCAGAGTCCGTTTACATCCCGGAGCCAGATATTCCGCCGCCGCCTAGGCTGCAGGACTCACCGCCTTTGGAGGTGTCTGCAGACCCGGCGTTGAAGGCTTTGGTGTCTTATGAAATCAGGTTCAGATACCATTTCCAGGTGGCCAATGCGGTGTACCGATCTAGTGTATCAAAGTTTGAGCTGTGCAGGCGGCTGCTACGGGAGCGGCAGGTTCAGGAACGGGCACTGGACACAGCCCAGAGCAACCTGGAACACACGTTTCGGAAGCTCTCACAGCGGTATTCGGACTTTGTTCAGTGCTTCTCACAGCAGCACCGTGGGCATGTCGAGATGCTGAACAATTTCGAGAGAGATGTGCAAAAGCTGCGCGCTATTAGGTTGTATCCGACGCTGCAATGCGAAGGGAGGCAGTGTTTGATGGATCTTATCAAGGAGAATGACCTGAGGAAGTTGGCGGATGGATGCTTCAGCTCACATAAGCAGTTTGAGGTAAAGGTATCACAGTTGAAGGCGAATTTCTTGGAGTTGAAGAAGCGTGTGGAGAGCCTGTTTAGTGTTATGAGCTCGAATGGTTGCAAGGATCTTGAGAAGTTGATAAAGGAGCATCAGGGAGTAATCAGTGAGCAGAAGAGCATCATGCAATCTCTAAGGTTAGACTTGATATAATTTTTTCTAGTTGCAGTTATCTGTGAGCTTTACTTGGAACAATTAGTTACTATGAGAGATTTAGTCATACACATGAATTCATTAGACGATTTAGAAAAGAAGGTAGATAAGTTTAATGACAAGTCACTCTGTAATGGAGATAATAGGTTGTTTTCAGACAACAAATGTCATGCTAAGTTTTTTTTGCTATGGCTATATATTAGTTAATTGAGAACAATTTAACAACTGAATACAGGGTTAGCGAGGCATTTTACTGGATGCTTACTAGGAAATGCTAGCAATTATTTGCGGCTTTATGCTGCATAAGACTAGTTTATCAAGAAACTTGCCTTGCGTAACTTAATCATATTAGTTGAAATGCGTATGTTGCTACCAATCATTCTACATCCATGATCTATGATTATGATATCATCATCATATTCTGAAAATTCTATTCCCTTGCAGCAAAGATGTGGATACTTCAAAGAAGCTTGTTGACGACTGCTCAAGCTGCCAGCTATCTGCTTCCCTCCGTCCTCATGATGCAGTCTCAGCAGTTGGTCGTATTTATGAAGTGCATGAAAAGGATAACTTGCCCAGTATACATAATCTTGATCACAGGCTTACAAAATTACTTCAGAAATGCAAGGACAAAAAGAACGAAATGATTACACTGGTACATGGTTGCATGCAGAGAGTAAAATCTGCTCAGACTAGTGTTAGAGGCATGATGAATGAGCTCCACGCCTTCCAAGAGGTGATGGGTCATCAAGACCGGGATTTTGAAAACCTGAAGTTGGTCAGTGGCTTGGGCCATGCATATAGGGCTTGTCTTGCAGAGGTGGCACGAAGGAAATCTTATTTTAAGCTTTATACAGGGTGGGCTGGTACATATGCTGAAAAGCTGGGTACAGAGTGTCACAATGAGAAAACAAGACGAGAGGAATTCTATAGGAAATGGAGCAAGTACATCCCAGATGACATTATGAGTACCATGGGACTCTTTGATTCTCCAAGCCAATGTGATATAAAAGTTGCTTCTTTTGATGGTGATCTACTTCCCATTGATGTTGATGATGTGGAAAAGTTTGCTCCCCAGTCCCTAGTGGGGTCTTTTCTGAAACCTGAGAGGGCACAGCTACCCAAATCCTCGTTAAGCAATTCTAGTACCAGTGGCAATTTTAATCAATCTGAACAAAATCCTCTGAATACTGATGATAAGATGGATTTCCAAGATTTTTTGGGGTGTTACAACACTATAGATATTGCAGGCACTAGTAAATTAGAAGTAGAGAATGCCAGATTAAAAGCAGAGCTTGCTACTGCAATTGCAGTGCTTTGCAATCTTGGTGCTGAATGTGGATACGAGTCGATTGATGAAGGGAAAATTGATTCTGTACTGAAAAAAGCAAGGGAAAAGACAGCCGAAGCACTTTCTGCAAAGGATGAGTATGCTAATCAACTTCAATCAATGCTCTCTGCAAAGCAGGAACAATGCTCTTCATATGAGAAGCGTATCCATGACCTTGAAGAACAGCTAGCGAACAAGTACATACAAGGGCACATGGTTTCTGGAAGCAAAGGCACATCTGATTCCCTTCTATCTGCATTTAAAGGTAATGACTGCAACCTGGACGTATGTGGAGGCAGACAAACCCAACTACCGGATGAATCAAGTGTGGCCATGGATGAGGCCTCTTCAACATCTGAGCAGCCATCTAAACAGACAGAAGGTGGAGATGAGAATATGACTGACATTTCAGGTGCATTGAACTTGCAGTCGCTCGATTCAGCGGTATGCACTAATCTGGATGCTTTCATGACAGCATTGCCACGTGACAGTGAACATAAGATCATAAACATTGATAAGGAAGGGCGAATGTTGACACAACTCACAATGGATGATGGTTCTGATGTTCCTATAGAAGATCCTCTTAGCATCTCGAACTCCAGAAGTAACAAGAATCATACTATAGAGTTGAGAAATAAAGAGCTCCTTGTGTCAGAGTTGCAAAATTCCCTGGATGAAAAATCAAAACAGTTATATGAAACTGAAGGTAAGCTTAGTTCTGTGTTGGATGAAGTCAACTGCCTGAAGAAAGAACTAGAACATGCCCGAGGTCTTCTGGACGAATCTCAGGTAAGACATAATCTAGGAGAATTTTACTACTCTATGCAAGTTCCAATATTTTCTTTCGTATTCTTGTTCTTCTTATTCTCCTATAAATTCTGATGTAGGTGAATTGTGCGCACCTTGAAAACTGTTTACACGAGGCAAGAGAATCGGCTCGTACCAACAAATGTTCAGCTGATAGAAGGGCTGTTGAGTACGATGCTCTGCGCTCATCTGCCCTGAGGATACATGGTCTGTTTGAAAGGCTAAATAATTGTGTTACCGCACCAAGCATGTCTGGTTTTGCAGATTCACTGCGTTCTTTGGCCGCCTCCTTGGCAAGGTATCACATTTCTGTCATTTACATTAAGTTATACATATAGTCATATACAGGCACAATCAGTCGTGGAAGCACGTGCCGACTATTATATCTTCTCTTGGTGCTTCATTAAGAGGCTAGAGAGGATAGGTGCGGTTTGGTTCAGGCGGGAAAAGTGTCTGAGCCAGGTAGCTCCATGAGGTGTTCGATTTCAGATGCCTGGGGCTGTCGCTGCTGTCTCAGCCAGCATACTCTCCCATGGCCCATCCAAACAGGCCAAAGTATATGTTATTTAGGTAGAAATTTGCCCCCATCCAAACAGGCCATACTATTCATCATAAAATGTATTTTATGAGGGCATTACAGAACTTTTACATTATTAGGGAAATTAAAGTTTCCCTGGGAATAGCTAAGTTAGAAAATTGTGCTTCTGATGTGTAAATAATCTTACTCTCTTTTGTTACAACAGTGTAAAGAAGGATGAGGCTGATTCAACCATTCAGTTTCAACAATGCATCAAGACCATTGCAGAGAGAGTTGCTTTGCTTACATGGCAGATTGGCGAGATGCAAGAACGATATTCAAGAGTGCAAGCAACACATGCAGCTCTCCTGAAAGACTTGGAGGAGAAGAAAGAGCTGTCTAAGAATCTCTACAGTAAACTTCAACTAGAAAAACAGGTTTGTCTTCTAACTTTTGTAGCCACCAATTGCACATCTTTCACTATTTTCCACAATATTAATGCTCACACAAAAAAGCAGAGTCCATCTTGAACATGGTAGGAAGAGGAAATTAATTCTTCTTCCTCCTTTCTTAATTCCAATTTCTGCATCCAGCTCAACTCGCATGGCTGATCAATCTTTGCCCCCAATAGAAGAACCTCTTATGCTCTTGACATTCACGCTAACATGAAAACATATGTGTTCTCTCTTGAAAAACTGTTTAACAGGCCAGCAAGGAGAAGATATCATTTGGCCGGTTTGAAGTCCATGAGCTCGCAGTCTTTATGCGAAACCCTGCTGGTCACTACGTGGCGATCAACCGCAATGGCTCAAACTACTACCTGTCGGAGGAATCTGTTGCCCTCTTCACCCAGCAACACCCGCGTCACCCAGCCTACATCATCGGACAGATTGTGCACATAGAGCAGCGCATAGCACGACCCGACCAGGTGGGAGGCCTCGGAAGCGGTGGCGGCCGTCGGTCGCCCGCTTCCATGCTGAACCCCTACAACCTGCCCCCAGGCTGCAAATACTTCGTGGTGACAGTCGCCATGCTGCCCGAAGCTGTTCAATGAAACTGAAACAGCTTCCCCTGATCATGCATGCCTGACCCATGGCTGCTGAAATGAAGGGAGAAACTCTCAAGTGTACATACAGTGGAATTTATTGATATGCACTTTTCGTCAGTTGCTTGTTCAAGTTATGTCTGTATATATATCATCAGCTTCACTGTGTAAATATACTCGGGTCCTGATGCTAGCCAGCATCTTCTTCGTTCAAGCAGACTGAATATTCTTTCAGTTACTATCGCTTTGCTGTTCGTGTGGCCGCATTGTTAGATCCACGTCTCTGCTGTTTTGATTTGAATGATTGATGAAGTATCATCAGTTGTTCTGATTGTCACTGGGGTATATAGTTCAGTTACCCTGATTTCTGATTGATGGGTGATGATGATACAGGAAGTAAGGCTAATTGCATAATCGACATGGGGATATGCAAAGTGACTGTATCTATTGCGCACCAAGCTCCATCCCTTTGCCTGACAAAGGTTTGGCACCGCCAGAAATTTTGGGTAAGAGCGACATACTGTATACAGTAACATGCTTAAGGCATAAGAAATAGCCCGAGGATCAAAAGTCTTTGATCCAATCTCTGAATCACATAGAAAAAGGGAAAAACAATAAATAAAAAGTGGTGGAATCACAAGACGTGGCAAGCAGTATGAACGAGTGAGACGAGCAAGTCTGCGATGGACACGATGCCCAAAGCTTCCTCCTTGGCCTCACCGACCTCGAACATCCTTGCCCGCCACGAAACCTTTGCTCCATATATTCCTCTGCCCTCACGATCTTTCGTTGTCATCATCCAGCCCTCAAGCCCGATACCCAAAGTCCTATTCCTTGAGCCCACTACCCAAAACCAAAACCCAAGCCCAAGAACCTTCTGCCGTCGATGGCCGCGGCCGCCACCGCCGACGCCTCCTACGTCCTCGTGGGCCCACCGGAAGCCCGCCACACCGCTGCGCGGACCACGAAGGCCGCGCTGACTGGTGAGGCGTTCCTGGACGCGATGGACGCCGACTTCAACAAGGCCACGGCGCCGGCGACGGTGCAGGTGGCCAAGGGCGGGAAGACGCTGACGGAGAACCTCTCGCCGACGTTCGTGTCCTCGGGAGACCCCTGCCTCGACTTCTTCTTCCACGTGGTGCCCGGCACGCCGGCGTCCTCCGTGGCGTCTCTGCTGGCCGGCGCGTGGGCGGCCGACCCGGCCACCGCGCTCCGCCTGGTGGCCAACCTCCGCGGCGTGCGCGGGTCGGGCAAGTCCGACCGCGAGGGATTCTACGCCGCCGCGCTCTGGCTCCACGCGCACCACCCGCGCACTCTCGCGCTCAACGCCGCCTCCGTCGCCGCGTTATTCGGGTACCTCAAGGACCTTCCCGAGCTGCTTCACCGGATCGTGCACGGCGGGGTGTCCACGAGGACCCCCGGCAAGAAGGCCCGCCTCGCCGCCGCCGACGGTGGATTCGGCCGCCGGCGCCGTGGCCGATTCAGCAGCCGCTGCGGCGCGGCGCACGCCCCGCGCACCGGCACGACGGAGGAGCGCGTCGCGGCCGGTCTGGAGCGCGACCGGGGGCTCGCCGCAGCAGCAGCAGCGGTAGCGCGAAGAACCAAGAGGGCGGAGACGGCTGCGAGGGCGGTGGAGATGTACAGCCTCGACCCCACTTACCGGTTCCTGCACGACCGCACGGCCGATCTGTTCGCCAGCCTGCTCGCGGAGGACATGCGCAAGCTCGCCGACGGCAACGTCCGGGAGTTCTCGCTCGCGGCGAAGTGGTGCCCGTCGCTGGACTCGTCCTACGACCGCTCCACCCTGCTCTGCGAAGCCGTGGCCCGGCGCCTCTTCCCCAAGGAGGAGCTCGGCGGCGCCGACCTCCCGGACGAGCACTACGCGTACCGCGCCCGCGAGCGCCTCCGCAAGGCCGCGCTCGTGCCGCTCCGCCGCGCGCTCAAGCTCCCCGAGGTCTTCATCTCGGCGCGCGCGTGGGAGTCGGTGGCGTACACGCGCGTGGCGTCCGTGGCCATGAAGAACTACAAGGACCTCTTCCTCAAGCACGACGCCGGCCGCTTCAACGCGTACCTCGCCGACGTCAAATCCGGCAAGAAGAAGATCGCCGCGGGTGCGCTGCTCCCGCACCAGATCACCGGATCTCTCGACGAATACGGCGACAACAGCGTGGCCGACCTGCAGTGGCAGCGCATGGTCGACGACATGCGCGCGGTCGGCTCGCTCACCAACTGCGTCGCCGTGTGCGACGTGTCGGGCAGCATGTCCGGCATCCCCATGGACGTGTGCGTGGCGCTGGGCCTCCTCGTGTCCGAGCTCAGCGAGGACCCGTGGCGCGGCCGCGTGATCACCTTCAGCGAGCGTCCCGAACTCCACCGGATCACCGGCGAGACGCTCTCCGAGAAGGTCGAGTTCGTCCGCACCATGGACTGGGGCATGAACACCGACTTCCAGGCGGTGTTCGACAAGATCCTCGAGGCGGCCGTGGGCGCCGGCCTGGCGCCGGAGCGCATGGTGCGGCGCGTGTTCGTGTTCAGCGACATGGAATTCGACGCGGCGTCGGAGGAGCCGTGGGAGACGGACTACGAGGCCATCGTGCGCAAGTTCGCGGAGGCTGGGTACGGCGAGGCCGTCGTGCCGGAGGTGGTGTTCTGGAACCTGAGGGATTCCAAGGCTGTGCCGGTGGAGGCCGTCGGACAGAAGGGGGTGGCGCTTGTCAGCGGATTCTCCAAGAACCTGCTCAAGCTGTTCCTCAACGGCGGTGGCATCGTCACCCCGAGGGCCATCATGGAGAAGGCAATCGACGGGACGGTGTACGACAAGCTCGCCGTCTTCGACTGAGAAACCAAAGGATCGTAGGACCCAGAAGAGACAGCGGTGTACTGTGACATTGAGAATGAGCTTCTTGGTCCGCGCAGGTAGTGGGCCGTGCGGTAGATGGGGCATAACAGACCAGGCCGTGTCGCGGAAAGGACGAGCTACCGTGACAGTGGATATTGGATTCCTCGGCCCGTCTGTGGATACAGGCCGACGCAAAACCACCGATTGCCGTAGGAGTAGGACAGAACGGAATGTCCAAGCGTTAGCCGACTCCAAAACGATCCAGCGATCAGCACTGACGTCAATGGAATGCTGGCCCGATCAGAGCCTAGTTCAACTTAGAACTTTAGTACTCCGTCGCTCCATATCACAATAAATGACGTAGTTTAATGAAGAGAGTAATAAATGTGACACGCGAAAATTTGAAATTTTTGAAAATCTCCGAAAACTTACGTATAGCTACAAAATGTATATACAACATGAAATACAAGCTCTATCTCGAAGAAAAATGAATTTACAGTCATTTTATGGAAGAAAGCGTCGTTTTGAGCGAAAACAAGGGCTAACCCCTTTGAATTCACGCGAAAATTTGAAAATTTTAAAAATTCCCAAAAGCTCACGTATGACTATAATGCATATACAACATGGAATACAAGCTTGATCTCAAAGAAAAATAAATTTACGGTCATTCTATGGAAGAAAATGTCGTTTTGAGCAAAATCGAAGGCTAACCCCTTTGAATTCACGCGAAAATTTGAAATTTCTGAAAATTCCTGAGAACTTACGTATACCTACATAATGCATATACAACATGGAATACAAGCTCGATCTCTAAAAAAAAAAATTCACCATCATTCTTTGAAAGAAAACGTCAATATGAGCAAAATTGAATATTAACCCCTTTTGAATTCACGCAAAAATTTGAAATCTTTAAAAATCCTCAAAAACTTACATATGTCTACGTAATGCATATACAACATGGAATACAAGCTCGGTCTCTAAAAATGAATTTATGGTCATTTTTGGAAGAAAATTGCGTTTTGAATAAAATCGAAGGCTAAACCCCTTTGAACTCACGCGGAAATTTGAAAACTTTAAAAATTCCCGAAAACTTACATATGGCTATGTAATGCATACACAACATGAAATACAAGTTTGATCTCTAAGAAAAATGAATTTACGGTCATTCTATGGAAGAAAACGTCGTTTTGAGCAAAATCGAAGGTTAACCCCTTTGAATTCACGTCAAAACTTGAAATAAAAAAAAACTCCAAAAACATATGTATGTCTACGTAGTGCATATACAATATGGAAAACAAGCTCGATCTTGAAGAAAAATGAATTTACAGTCATTCAATGAAAGAAAACGTCGTTTTGAGCAAAATCAAAGGCTAATCCTTTGAATTCACGCGAATATTTGAAATTTTTGAAAATCCGCGAAAACTTATGTATGGCTAAGTAATGCATATAAAACATGGAATACAAGCTTCATCTCGAAAAAATGAATTTACGGTCATTCTATGCAAGAAAACGTCGTTTTGAGCAAAATCGAAGGCTAACCCCTTGGAATACACGCAAAAATTTGAAATTTTAAAAATCCGTGAAAACTTATGTATGACTACATAATGCACATACAATATGTAATATAAGCTCCATCTTGAATAAAAAATAATTTACAGTCATTTTATGGAAGAAAACGTCGTTTTGAGCAAAATCGAAGGCTAACCCCTTTTGACTTAACGCGAAAGTTTGATCGATGATATCGATCCAAGTACTCTACGCAGCGGAAATTAAGATGTAACTAGAGTATGTTGCTTTAACTAAAATGAAGATAGTACAAGGTAATCTTAGTTTCAAGTTTTGATGTAATTTGACTAAGATCAATTAAACCCTAGATGCAAATGAACAATAAGCACAAAGTGAAGATACAAAATTTTTATACCGTGGTTCGGTTCTCACAAAGGCAACCTACATCCCGTTGAGGAGCCCACGAAAGGACCGGGTCTTCACCAATCCTAACCTCATCGTATCGCCACAAAGGCCAATTCTCTTCCACTATCACAAAAGGGTAAGATAACCGGGTTCAAGAGGCTTTCTCACAAGTTGAGGGCTCCCCAAGATTACAAATCAAAAACCCACCAAGACACACTCGCAAGATCTGCAATGAAACAACAAGAGTGTGCTAGAGAATCAAACCCAAGAGCTCAAGACGTGAGGAATCATGTCTCTCCTTTGATCTAAAGTTAGTCCTCAAGGATTTGATCTTTCTTGCGTTGAATTGTGTAGAGGCGTGTTTTCTAGGCTCTTGGAAGGTGTGACGGCGCTGGAGTCGAGAGAGTTTGATCAGGGGCCGTGCACCTCTATTTATACTAGGGTTTCCAAAAGTTACCATTAGGGTTTTTAAAGTCTGGACTAGTCCGTGGTTGACTCCGGACTAGTCCGATGTGCGGCGCGTGGGAAATCCTAAGTGTCCTGAATTATCAGACTTGTACGGCCAGAGACAGACTAGTACGATTTTATCTCTGGAAATATTCGGACTAGTCCGACCATTATCGTACTAGTCCAGCTTTGGTGAAACCCTTAGTGATTTGGGAACTAGTCCGCACTTGGAGGACTTGTCCGATTTTAGTCAGAAGGTTTTCGGACTAGTCTGTGTAGATATCGGACTTGTCCGATTTAGGTCAGAAAGATATCGGACTAGTCCGTTATGTTATTGGACTTGTCCGACTTCGTGCAAACTGTAAAGTGATGAGGACTAGTCCGCACTGGGGAGGACTAGTCCGATCTTAGTCAGAAATATAGCGGACTAGTCCGTGGTGATATCGGACTAGTCCGTGGTATTATCGGACTAGTCCGCACTGTGCAGACAAGTCCACACCGTGAGGACTTGTCTGATTTTAAACAGAGAGATATCAGACTAGTCTGTGGTATTATCGGACTAGTCCGGACCTGTATAAATTTATGCAGTGAATGAGTTTTCTTGTGCTTGAGCTCTTGGAGTGTGTTTCTCCAACACACTCCATACACAATGATCTAATGTATTCAGCTTTTGAACTCTTTTCAATATAGATCCTCATTCTCCTTTCTTTTTGCGCTTTCTTCATAATTTCATTAAAACCTGCGCTCATCTCAATAGTTTGGTTAGGATCTCATTTGCTTGTCATAAATCAACAAAAACTCACAAGGGATGCCTAGATGCACTTTCATATACAGCATGGAATACAAGCTCCATCTTGAAGAAAAATGAACTTACACTCATTCTATGGAAGAAAAACGTCGTTTTGAGCAAAATCGAAGGCAACCCTTTTGAATTCATGCGAATATTTGATTTTTTTAAAAATCCCCGAAAACTTACGTATGGCTACGTAATGCATATAAAACATGGAATACAAGCTCGATCTCGAAGAAAAATTAATTTATGGTCATTCTATGGAAGAAAACGTCATTTGAGCAAAATTGAAGGCTAACCCCTTTGAATTCACGCAAAAATTTGAAATTATTAAAAATACCCGAAAACTTACGTATGGCTACGTAAAGCATATAAAACATGGAATACAAGCTCGGTCTCAAAGAAAAATGAATTAACGAACATTCTATGGAAGAAAATATCGTATTGAGCAAAATCGAAGGCTAACCCCATTGAATTCACGCGAAAATTTGAATTTTTTAAAAAACAACGAAAACTAGCGTATGACTACGTAATGAATATAAAACATGTAATACAAGCTCCATCCTGAAGAAAAATGAATTTACGATCATTATATGGCAGAAAACGTCGTTTTAAGCAAAATCGAAGGCTAACCCCCTTTGAATTCATGCGAAAATTTGAAATTTTTAAAAATCCCTGAAAACTTACGTATGGCTACGTAATGCATTTAAAACATGGAATACAAGATCCATATCGAAGAACAATGAATTTACGGTCATTCTATGCAAGAAAACGTCGTTTTGAGCAAAATCGAAGGCGAATTCACGCAAAAATTTGAAATTTTTTAAAAAACCCAAAAACATATGTATGGCTATGTAATGCATATAAAACATGGAATACAAGCTTCATATCGAAGAAAAATTAATTTACGGCCATTTTATGGAAGAAAATGTTGTTTCGAGCAAAATCAAAGGCTAACCAATTTGAATTCACGCGAAAACTTGACATTTTTAGAAACCTCCAAAAACTTATGTATGGCTACGTAATGCATATACAACATTGAATACAAGCTCAATATTTATTCAAAATGAATTTACAGTCATTCTATGGAAGAAAACGTCGTTTTGAGCAAAATCGAAGGCTAACCCCTCTAAATTCACGTGAAAATTTGAAATTTTTAAAAATCTCTGAAAACTTACGTATGGATATGTAATGCATATACAGCATGGAATACTAGCTCCATCTCGAATAAAAAAGAATTTAAAGTCATTTTGTGGAAGAAAACGTCATTTTGAGCAAAATCGAACGCTAACCCCTTTAAATTTACGCGAATATTTAAAAATTTTAAAAATCCTTGAAAACTTACGTATGGCTATGTAATGCATATAAAACATGGAATACAAGCTCCATTCGAAGAAAAATGAATTTACTGTCATTCTATAGAAGAAAACATCGTTTTGAGCAAAATTGAAGGCTTAACCCCTTTGAATTCACGCGAACATTTGACATTTTTAGAAATCCCTGAAAACTTACATATGACTACGTAATGCATATACAACATGGAATACAAGCTCGATCTCGAAGAAAAATGAATTTACTGTCATTCTATGGAAGAAAACGTCGTTTTGAGCAAAATTGAAGGCTAACCCTGTCGGTGGTTTTGATCCAACAGATCTCCCGACACTACTAAAGTGTTTGCGGAGTTTGAAGTTGGGTGCGCGCGCGGAGATTCAAGAAGGTGAAATGTAAAATGACACAAGAGACACGAAGGTTTACGTGGTTCGGGCCGCCTGAGCGTAATACCCTACTCCACGGGATGTGTTGGTGTTGTATTGGATGTATGAACTCAACTGAGGTGACGTGAGTTGAGAGTGCGCGATCAGATCAGAGCAGGTCAGATCAGTCCAAATCCGTCCTATGTATCGTTGGCCTGTCCTTTTATAGTACAAGGACAGGCCGTTACAAGTTGGCCTGACCCGACATGTGGCCCTGGCGGTTACTAATATTGATACACATTTGATGCACTTAATTACCCTTAATAACCGAGTTACGGGCTTTGACATCACCGTTACTGGTAATTAAGGTCGTCCGATCGTGTGTCATTAACATAGTATTAATAACACTATCTGGTCTTGAAGTCCTTGATTCCCCTTTGAAGATCCGGAGCCTTGTGGAGTCTTCCGGAGGTTTGAGGCTGAAGATTCGACGGTTGGACACATGGCAGCTCCGGGGCATACTGTGGGGAACAGATAGGTCCGGCGTCACCAGACACATGTCAGTTCCGGAACTTCCCTCGGTATGGGGTTAGGTCCGGGGGTGCCGTTATGGTACATAGCCCGGAGCTTGCCCCTTGTGGGTGGTAGCTCCGGTTTGATGGTACACGTGGCGACCCTGGGACTAACCATGTTGGGGAAGCAGGTCCGGTTATGTCTGACATGTGGGCCTCCGAAGGTCTTCAAATCAAGTAGATGACCTTTCCTTGAGATCTTTGCAATCTCAAGGGGTATACGGTACCCAGGGTACCGACAGTGGCCCCCTGGGCCCACCTTTGGGGAAGACCCCTTGGGTGAAGTCATTCCGTTGGAGGTGGGTCCATCCTTCGACTTTTGAGCCGAGTCTTCAAAGGTCTTCAGATGTGCCGTTAGCGATAGTTTTGCAGTTAAATCCTTGCCGCGTGGCATATCCCGGGTGCGGCAAATGAGATCTTTGGCGTGCGGATCTCACGCAATTGAAGGTCGTTGGTTCCCGATACGAAAATCGTATCGGTTCCGCACGCCTTGTCAGGTCGCCGCCTTTGGGCTTCCCGCCTCTCTTGATGACAACCGTTCGCCTGGGTAAGAACCTCGACTTGATCGTCGGGGTGGTCTCGGGCCCTCTTGTCATCGACAGGGTGAAATTTTTGAATAGTATCTTCGGCTTCCTTGCGGTTTCCATCCAAGCGTTGCGGGGGCTTACTTAAGAAGGAAAGCGCGCACCGTCTGGGGTTATTTACGCTTCTCATCTGAACTTGCGCTCGAAATTCCAAACTTGTGCTTGCTTTTCCTCCCTTGCCTCGCTGTGCTGCGATGGAGTTGGGTCTCCGCAGGAGCCGCTTGAAGACCGAGGGTGACCTGAAGAAGGTCCGGGCCCTCATGGGATGGTCCTCGGACTTATTCAACCACCTGGTCCACGCCGGTGGGGAGCTCCTGTTCGAGAAGGAGCACGTCGACGAGATGGTGTACTTCTCTTTGTACGCCATGGTGGGGTTGATCCCACCTTTTTCCTCCTTTTTCTTGATGCTGCTAGACTTCTATGGTCTGCAGCTGTATCACCTTGGCCCCCACTCCATTCTTCTAGTGTCTGTCTTCGTCCACTTCTGCGAAATGTGGGTGGGCATCCCCCCTGCATTGAGCTTTTCCGGACCTTCTTCACCGTCCATACCACCGGAAGGGGTGATGAGTACCTTGGCTTCTACTACTTTGTGAAGCGCAAGAAGTGCCCATTCAAGTACCTCCGGTCGTTTACCTCTGGAAAGTGGTATGATTGGAAGAAAGACTGGATAGTCATCCGGGTGGAGGAGCACGAGAAGCTGGAGCTGCCCGAAGGCCTCACCAACATCGACACTTCAGTCTGGAGTGAAGCTCCGATGCTGTCGGATGCCTTCAACCCTGCTCTGACCAGGATCTGCCATTGTGTGGAGGGAGGAGTAACTCCTTAGGTGGTATTTTGCAATTTCCTGGTCAACAGGTGGGCACCGCTGAAGAGGAGAGAAAAACTCGCTTGGGCCCTCAACAGTGTGATGGATGACGATCGGGTCGAGACCGGGCTGAAGTCCAGCATGGAGGGGGCAACCTTGGAGTTTCATCTCAAGAAATTCCAGCACGGCATCGATGTCGCGGTGATGACTTGACCCCGCCACCAGCTTTCCTCCCTCTGAACGTGGAAGTAGAGTTCAGCAGGGAGCTCCGGCGGACGATGCCGGTGCTTGACGACCTTGGTGTCGTCGAGAGAAGATCGACCTCCAGGGTGGTGATCCCTGGGGCTTCTGAAGGTGGCTCCGACCCTGCCCTGAAGCCAAGGACCGAAGTCGTCGGCAAGAGCAAGGAGCCGGCGGCCGAACCCTCGAGCCGGAAGAGGAAACTGAAGCATGTCGACGGGAGGTCCGTCAGGCCTGCATCCTCTATATCAGCTCCTTCTCCCCAGAGGGGGAGGTCTTCTACAACTACGGCGACTGTACCTGCAGCAGCGTCTCCCCGGGGTGCTAGCTCCGGGCATGTGACTCCAGCACCAGGGCCACCTGAGGCCTTTGGGTCTGGAGTTCCTTCCCGGTCGAGGGAGGCCTCAACTAAGGAAATGACCACGGCTGCAACAAGTTCCGGGGGGCCTTCCGGGGCCGCCACGCCGGCGGCGGCTATGGTCAGTCCAGAACGCCCGGGAAAGATATTCCGTGCAAGCTGGTGCGGAAGCTGTCGGTACCCTGCAGACCGGGTACCCCCGCGCACAGGAGAAAACCGCTAAGGACTCCACCCCTATCTAAGGGGTCGAATCCAAGGCTGCCACGTCGAGGAGGGAAGGACCAGCTCCTACCTCCCCGTCGGAGGGGGGGCTCCCAAGCCGCCACGTGGCTGGTAGGACCGGACCCGCGCCTCCCCGCTGAGGCGGGCTCCGGAGCCACCACGTAGCCGATTGGGTCCTCAGGGCCAAGCCTGCACCACACAAGGGAAGGCACCGGAGCTACCACGTGGCCTGCAGGGCTGAGCCCCCACCCCTCCATAGGGGTGGGCTCCGAATGCGCCACGTGGCCTGATTCGCCAAGTGCTTCACTTCCCGCAGAGGCAGGCTCCGGCGCAACCACGTGGCGGATGGCCAACTCAGTGCGGTAGGAAGCTGCAGTAAAGGAACGCGTGCGCTGCTTAGACATGCATTAAGTACGCGCGCGCCTTCCCCAGGCAGGCTGAGTCGCGCTTGCGAAAGTCAAGGATCCAGTGTCCTGTCTTGTCCAAGTAGCCGGTACAGACCCACGCTGCAAGATGGACGAATGGGCCGCGAGGACAAGACGGACGAGACGTGCACCGCCATCATCACCGACTATGTGTAGCCCTGGCGCGCGGCGCGGCGGGACGGCACATTGAAGCCCCTGACAAGGGAAGTAGATAACAATTAATCCTAGATCTTGTATAGGATTTGGTTCTCCCCGGGACCACCTGTCGGGTCCTGGGCCTCACCTTGTAACAGCTGAGTCCTTGAACTATAAAAGGGCTCGGCGAACGACCTTAGAGGAGACGAAGAAATTAGACCAAGGCTCATACACGCTCAAGCAAGGAAATATACAACACTCCCGTGGACGTAGGGTATTACGCTCCGGCGGCCCGAACCACGTAAATCCCCTGTGTTCATCATTCTGCTGTGTTTGATCTCCTGGGACTAGCCCTCGTGAATCCAAAGAACCTCCGCGGGCTGCTCTCTTAGCAGGTCCGGGGGAAGTGTCGTTTACGACCTTCGACATTTGGCGCACCTCATCACCGCTCAGCAGTGGATCAACGACGTCGACCACCTCGTCACCGCTGCACTCAACGCGCCTCTGCCGAGGGAGACACATGCCCAGGTGATGCATGTGTCATTGTCGCGAACACCGACAATCGACTGGTGGACGGCAGACTCGCGCTCGACCAGGATCTCAACAACAGATCTGAGAACCGGGCTGCAGCGCCGCAGGGCCGGAGAGGACTGCCGAGTCACCATCGAGCGCCAGAGGGAACGTCGGCGCAACCTCGAGGCAGATTACAGCGTGCTGGGCCCCATGCCCCAGGCTCATGTTGTGCCTCCACCACACCAGACGTACGTCGCGCCTCCACCGCACCAAGCGTACGTTGCGCCTCCCCCACAGGCGTATGCAACACCGCCCCAGCTCACCCAGGGTATGCGCTGCCGCCGCTGGCACCAGTCAGCCCTAGCCAAGGGTGTGCAGTGCTAGCGCCTCACCTCCGTTTCGTGGTCTGGCCACGAAAGTTCCGGCCACACATGTCGGAGAAGTACGACGGGAGTGTCAACCCGAGCGAGTTCCTGCAGATCTACACCACTGCGATACTAGCTGCAGGAGGCGACGAGGCCATTATGGCTAACTACTTCCCCGTCGTCCTGACCGGCCCAGCTCGGTCATGGCTCATGAACCTGCCCCAGGGGTCCATAACCTCCTGGGATGAGTTGTACCGACAGTTCGTGGCTAACTTTGGCAGTTCCTACAAGCGCCCCGGCACCGAGCTTGACCTCCATGCCGTTAGGCAGCACGCTGGAGAGTCACTGCGATCGTTCATCCAACGGTTCTCCCAGGTACGGAACACCATCCCTCATGTTGCTAGCCCATCGGTTATCGTCGCGTTCAGACAGGGTGTGAGGGACAAGAAGATGCTCGAGAAGCTAGCCATGCACGAGGTGCGTGATGTCTCCGAGCTATTCTCCCTGGCGGACAGATGTGCTAGGGCAGCTGAGGGGCGCAACTGGCACTCCCAGCCATCCTCAGAAGCAAGGGAAGCCACCCCGACTGAGGAAGGAGCCTCTGCGAGGAGCAGCAGCAAGAAGAAAAAGAAGGGCAGTGGCAAGAACAGGCCAAAGCCCGGAGCCCAGGCAATGGCGACTGTGGCGCCCGGCGGAGCCCGAGCGTCGCGCCGAGAAAAGCTCCCTAGGCAGTCGCCTGATCCCGAGGATCCTGACTTCAAGTGCCCGATGCACCGTACAAATAGCCATAGTGCTAGCGAGTGCCGGGAAGTGAAGAGATTTGCGGAACGATTCCGCGAACAGAAACAGAGGCTGCAGCGCCAGGAGGGTGCACCCCCCGCCAGAGGGAGGGCAAGCAGAAGGCTGATCCTGAGAAGGAGGATGACAGCGAGATGGGGTTCCAGGAACCCCAGCGGGCGGTCAAGGCCGTCTTCGAGGGCGGCGACTCCGTCTCCAACAGTGATAAGGAGTGCCGCAAGACCCTCCATGTCATCTACAGGGGAGCCACCGACCCCATGTCCCGAAACACGGTGAAAACCCTGCGTCGAGCAGTGGCCGCAGTGACCCCCACCCCAAGTCCGGCTCCCCACCACAAGTGGATGAGCACGGTGATCAGCTTCGATGCTTCGGACTGCCCGAAGAACATGGCTGGGGCAGGAGTGCTCCCGCTGTTGGTATCCCCGACCATCGCCAACGTGAAGGTCTTTCACGTGCTCATAGATGGAGGGGCGTGCCTCAACCTCATCTCCACGGCGGCTTTCCGAAAGCTGCAGCTACTGATGTCCCAGCTCACACCCTCGAGCCCGTTCTCGGGTGTCGGACCTGGGCAGATCCTCCCGTATGGTAACATACACCTCCGGGTGACCTTCGGGACCCCGGAGAACTACCGTACGGAGAGCGTTTTATTTGACGTGGCAGACGTCGACCTCCCCTTCAACGCAATCATCGGGAGGCCAGCCCTCTACAGGTTCATGGCTGTAGCCCACTACGGCTACCTTGTC
This sequence comes from Tuctoria greenei, assembly GCA_036927565.1. Classification (NCBI taxonomy): domain Eukaryota; kingdom Viridiplantae; phylum Streptophyta; class Magnoliopsida; order Poales; family Poaceae; genus Tuctoria; species Tuctoria greenei. The sequence continues at coordinate 1,642,376 of JAYESD010000006.1, read as the reverse complement.
CTGAAGATGCCGATGCCTTCCGGTGTCCTCAGGATCAGAGGGGACCGCTCAGCCGTAGTGTCAGCCTTGGAGCAGCTCCAAGCACTTGCAGCGGGGAGGGCTCCGGCCCCAGGAGGCTCGAAGGAGAGTCGGCCAGAGCAAAGCCCGGCACAGCGAGCCTCCACTACTGCACCTCGTGTGCAACCAGCCAACGACGACGACGTCCCTGTGAAGGTCATCAGGATTGGCTCCAAGGCTGCCCAGATAACCCGTATTGCGGGGAATCTGGACAACAAATAGGAATGTGCACTGTCGACTGTCGGAGCCGGTAGATCTCCCTACACTGCTAAAGCGATTGGGGAGTTTGAAGTTCGGTGTGGGCACGCGGAGATTCAAGAAGTTGAATAAGAGTTTGACACGGGAGACACAAGAATTTACGTGGTTCGGGCCGCCTGAGCGTAATACCCTACTCCACGGGTGTGTTGGTGTTATATTAGCAGTAAGAGCTTGTCACGAGTGTATGGGGTGCGTGTGATCGCTCGTGAGCGTCTGTGAACCTCTCGCGTGTATCGTCGGCCTGTCCTTTTATAGTACAAGGATAGGCCGTTACAAGCTAGCCTGGCCCGACATGTGGCCCCAACGGTTACTAGTATTGACACACGCTTAATTGCTCTTAATGATCCTGTAACGGGCTTCGACAGCACCGTTACTGGTGTTAAGATCGTCCGTTTAAGTGTCATTAATATGGCATTAATGACACTTAATCGGGTCTTGAAGTCCTTGGCTCTCGTTTGAAGATCCGGAGCCGTTACAAGGTCTTCCGGAGGTTAGAAGCTGAAGGGTCTGACGATTGGACACGTGGCAGCTCCGGAGCTTGCTGTGGGAAGCAGGTAGCTCCGGGGCTACCAGACACGTGTCAAGTCCAGAGCTTCTCTCGGTCTAGGGTTAAGTTCGGAGGTGCCATTTCGGTACGTGGCCCGGAGCTTCCCCCTTGTGGGCAGTAGCTCCGGTTTGGTTGTACACGTGGCGACCCAGGGATTAACCATGCTGGAGAAGCGGGTCCGGTCATGTCTGACAAGTGGGCCTCCGAGGGTCTTCAAACCAAGTAGATGGCTTTCTTTTGAGATCTTTGTAACCTCAAGGGGTGTACGGTTTCTAGGGTACCGACAGTGGCCCCCTGGACCTACCTCCGACGAAGATCACTGGGGTGAAGTTATTCCGTTGGAGGTGGGTCCATCCTTGCGACTATTGAACTGAGTCTTCAAGGGTCTTTGGAGGTGCCGTTGGTAGGGATTTACAGTTAGATCCCGCCGCGTGGCACACCTCAGGCGGCAGATGAGATCTTTGACGTGCGGATCTCACGCAATTGAAGGTCGCCGGCTCCCGATACGAAAACCGTATCGGTTCCGCGCGCCTTGTCAGGTCGCCGCCTTTGGGTTTCCCGCCTTATGATGACGACCGTTCGCCTGGGTAAGAGCCTCGACTTGATCGTCGGGGTCGTCCCGGGCCCTCTTGTCATCGGCTGGGTTGAATTCTTGAGTAGTATCTTCGACTTCCCTGCGGTTTCCATCCAAGCATTGCGAGGGCTTACTTAAGAAGGAAAACGCGCACCGTCGGGAGTTCTTTACGCCTCTTATCTGATCTTGCGCTCAAACTCCCAACTTGTGCCTCGCTCTTCTTCTCTTGCCTAGCTGTGCCGCGATGGAGTTGGGTCTGCGCGAGAGTCGCTTGAAGACCGACAGCGATTTGAAGAAGGTCCGGGCCCTCATGGGGTGGTCCTCGAACTTCTTCAACCGCTTGGTCCATGCCGGCGGAGAGCTCCCCTTCGAGAAGGAGCGCGCCGGCGAAATGGTGTACTTTTCTTCGTACGGCATGGTGGGGTTGATCCCACCTTTTTCTTCCTTCTTATTGATGCTGCTAGATTTCTATGGTCTGCAGCTATACCACCTTGGCCCTCACTCCATTCTCCTCGTGTCTATCTTCGTCCACTTCTGTGAGATGTGGGTGGGCATACCCCCCTGCATCAAACTCTTCCGGACCTTCTTCACCGTCCACACCACCGGCCGGAGCAATGAGTACCTTGGCTTCTACTACTTCGTGAAGCGTAAGAAGTGCCCATTCAAGTACCTCCGGTCGTTCCCTTCCGGGAAGTGGGATGACTGGAAGAAAGATTGGATAGTCGTCAGGGTGGAGGAGCACGAGAGGTTGGAGCTGCCTGACGGTCTGCCCGGCATTGACACGACGATCTGGAGTGAAGCTCCGGTGCCGGCGGAAGCTTTCAAGCCCGCCTTGACCAGGATCCGCCAATGCGTGGAGGGAGGATTGACTCCTCAGGCGGTATTCTGCAATTTCCTGGCCAACAGGTGGGCGCCGCTGAAGAGGAGGGAGAAGCTCGCTTGGTCCCTCAACAGCGTGATTGACGAGGACCGGGTTGAGACCGGGTTGAAGTCCAACATGGTGGGGAAGACCTTGGAGTTCCACCTCAAGAAATTCCAGCACGGCATCGACGCCGACGGTGATGACTTGACTCCGCCGTTGGCCTTTCTCCCTCTGAACATGGAAGTGGAGTTCAGCAGGGAGCTCCGGCGCCAGATGCCCGTACTTGATGACCTTGGTGTCGTTGAGAGAAGATCAACCACCCGGGTGGCGATCCCCGGGATGCCCGAAGATGGCTCCGTCCCTGCCCCACAACCGAGGGTCGAGGTCTTCGGCAAGGGCAAGGAGCTGGCGGATGAGCCAGAGAGCCGGAAGAAGAAGCTGTGACACGTTGACGGAAGGTCTGTCAGGCCCGCTGCTTCCGCCACGGTTCCTTCTCCCCAGAGGGGAAGATCTTCTGCCACCGTGGCGACTGTCCCCGTAGTGGGGTCCTTCCGGAACGATACTGTTCCTGCAGTGGGATCCTCCCGGAGCGCGGCTGTCCCCGTGGTGGAACCCTCCTGGGGTGCTAGTTCCGGGCGCACGACTCCTGCACCTGGGACGGTGGGAGCCTCCAGGTCCAGGGGTTCCTCCCGATCGAGGAGAGCCTCGACCCGGGAAACGCCCGTGGCTGCGACAAGTTCTGGGGGGCCTTCTGGAGCTCCTACGCCGACCGTGGCTAGCCCGGAACGTCCAGGAAAAAGGTTCCGCGCAAGCTGGTGCGGAAGCCTTCCAAGGTAATTTTTAATCTTTACCTTGGTTAACTTTTTATTTGTAGCAATTGTTTGCTAATTTTCTTCGGTCATCATCTGTAGCATCCCCAAGAAGGGGAGTGAAGATCCACCCTCAGCCACAGTGTCTGAGGCTGTGGGAGCTTCTGCTCCAGTCCCGGTGCTGCCCCAAGTGGTGGCTGAGGCTGTGACAGCTCCAGCGCCGGCTGTCGTGGTCATGGACCTCGACTCGTCCCCAGAAGCTCCTGTGGTAGGGCCGGACCACGGTAATGAAGACACGCCAGCGGCGCCTGTCCCGGAGGTTGAAGCTTCGGGTCCTGGTGCTGCAGTGATGGAAGCTCCGGCTGTTGAGCCGGAGGAAGTAGTAGTTCCGGCCTCGGAGCCGGAAATTGTCGAAGCCCCGACGGTTGAGCCGGAGGTGACTGAAGCCCCGTTATGTGAGCCGGTAGTCGAGGTAGTTCCGGCAGTTGAGCCGGCTACCTCCGAAGCACCGGCCGCTGAGCCGGTTATTGTTGGAGCGCCGGTCATAGAGCCGGTGGTTGAAGAGGCGATGGAGCTCGAGCCTCCCTCGGAAGAGGTGTCCCGGTCGGAGCCAGTAGCAGCTCCTGCCCTGGAGGCGACGACGTCGGAGGTACCTGCGGTCGAGCCGGAGTGCCCAAGCGAAGTCGCTGGCCCCCTGCCCGAGGGGGCGAATGAAGACTTGGCGGCGGGGCCTTCTTCGATGGCGACTGAGGCCATCCCGGAGGACGGCCCTAGTGCCTTGGAAGCTCAGGGTTCCACTCTCGTAGATTGGGACCCAATTTTTGTATGTGAAGACCCGCTGGAACCAGCGAAGGAGACCCCAACAGGTCCGGAGACCATCCCGCTGTCGATGTCTATCGACAACGCCTGCTCCAGTCTGCGTTAAGTCCAATTGGCCTTCTTCCATGATAGCAAGGCTCTTGAAGAGGAGCGCCAAACCCTTAGGCGGTGGCGTAATCGGCTCCACTTCGAGACCAAGCTGGCGCAGTCGAGGCTAGCGGATGACAAGGAGTGGATCAAGCGGGAGAAGATCCGCCTGGAGTACTGGGGCAAGCTGCTGGATGACAGGGAGAGCATGACTCATGCCCTCGACGCCCAATCCCAGGAGATATAAAATCAAGCCAAAGCAGCCAACAGTGCGGCTGAGGAACGCCATGAAAGGCTGGAGGTCATTAACACTGCACTCATCAAGCGCTGAGAGGCACTTGAAGAGAGGGAGAAACGTCTCGAGAATGAAGAGCAGAAACTCCTTGAGCTGCGGGATGATGTCCTGAGGAGGGAAGAGGAGCTTGCCGAGAAGATAGCTCTGGCTGACAAGGGCCTCGAGGAGCGCACCAAGAAATTGGAAGAGCGTTGCCAAGAGGAAGAGGAGAAGACCTGGGTGCGAGGGCAGGAACTCTACGAGTACGAGTGTGCCCTTGTTGCTCGGGAGAAAAAAGTGCAGGCTAGGGAGAAGGACCTGGTCGATCGCCGGAACAAGATCCACCTCTGGGAGGAGGAGCTCGGAAGACTTGAGAGGCGGGTTGCTGAAAAGATTTAGCAGAACGCCAAAGAAGTTGAGCGCCTCGCCCGTGAGAATTCCGAACTGACGGCGGCCAGGAGATCCCTGGAAGAGATGAAGAGCTTAAGGACGGCGGACTCCCTACAGATTTGGGAGTTCCTGGGCAAGGCCAACGACGCGCTGACGCCGATGGGTTTCCGCCCCGTGCGCCCGGATGATCCGGAGTCGGACCTTGCGCTGCAGGCGTTGAGCGCAGCTGGTAGCAAGCTCTCCAAGGTGGGCGATGTCATCGCGGACCAACTGGAGGTTGAGGGGCAATCCCTGGCGAAGAACGTCGCAGAATATGTGCTGACGTGCTACACCATCCGGAACTCCCAATTTCCTCTGGACCCGGTGCTTGAAGGCCCCGTCGAAGGAGAAGGTGAAGCTACCCGAGCCAGCGTGTCGGAGGTCGCCCAGAAGGTCGCCGAGTTCTTCCATAGGGTCTAGGACCATCTCTTTAGCTCTCACTTGTATTTTCTCTTCTTCTTCCTCAATTTTGTAATCCCTTGTCTCCAGATGTAATCTCCTGTCTCCAGATGAATGAAATCCCCAAAATTTTTGCGAATTTCACTTTTTGTCTTCAACATCTTTATCTTCACTTGGCCCCCTGGTAGATGTACACAATTTGATTGTGAACATGTACCAAAAGGATATTGTGTTTTGTTGAAGACTAATTTGCTCCGAACTTGTAGCATTTAGGTCTGAAGTCTTCGATAGTGAAGGTCCCCTGAGGTTGTCGGAGCTTAGAAGCTCCGGCATTGTCCATCGCTGGAGCTTGGTAGCTCCGGCAATAGCCTCTATCAACACGTAGAGCATCGATAGTTAATCCTCCGGGGTGTCGGAGCTGAGTAGCTCCGGCAGTGACCTTTGCCAACACTTGGTTTGTTGGCAGTAGACTCCATTTACGGTGCCTTCTCACCATCTTATATTCAGCGTCGACGGTTGGCCCCCTTGGGGGAGTCAGAGCTTAGTTAGCTCCGACTTTTCTCCATCAACGTAGACTTTATTTTTCCTGCACTCTTAAGTCAAGAAAAATAGTAAAATTCGTTCCTTGTCTATAATTTCATCGCGGCTTACGATTCTCAAGAAGACTTTAAGTTGAACGCAATTTTAAATACAACCGGATGCGTTGTCTTTTCTTCTAGGTTCAACTGTCCATGGACCCGCCTTACTTCGGCCTACCAGGGTGTAGGTAGAGTGGCGTACTTAGGGTGCTTGACCAGGCTAAGTCGATAGCACACTCCAGCCCTAGATTGGCTTGGCGGCTTTCAAGCGAGTTGACCATGAATGATATTTGAATCCAAAAGAACTGACAATACAACTCGAATCGTATAAAACCGGTCGAACTAAAATTTCTTAAGAATTGCACGTCTTTGTTATAGACAAGAAAGAGAAAAATAAAAAGTTGAGCCTGTACAAAATAAATGCACGTGGAGTCTATTTCACATGAAGATGTCTTTCATTATAGGTCCGGGGTACAGGGGAAACAAGTACACTCTTAAGGTACGGAACCAGGCTAAGTGTGTTTCATTTCTCGTTTGACCCAGGGTAGTTAGCCACACTTTTAGTCCTGAGACTGTGACAAGTGTTGCATGAGCTTTGCGGACCTTTCGGGGAAGGTCCGGCTGCTCTCCCGGAGGAACTACCCGGCTCTGTACAATGATGCTATAACATACATCCCAAGTTACTCAAGACTCACCTCCGTGGTATTAGGTGTAGAAATTACGGAGGTGCTCGATGTTCCAAGGATTTGGGAGAGGTGTCCCGTCCTCGGTAGCCAAGCGAACGCTTCCAGGACAGGATACTTTAATCACTCGGAAGGGCCCCTCCCAGCCGGGGGAGAGTTTGTTTAACCCTTCTCTGGATAGTATTCTCCGTAGCACCAGATCGCCTTCCTCGAGCTGTCGGTTGTGTACATGCCGCTGGTGATAACGCCGTAAAGCTTGACGATATCGGGCATTCCGAACAGCTGCTTGGCACCTTCCCTCCTCAAGGAGGTCTAGGTCTTCACGCCGGAGCTGGTCCTGCGCGGCTTCGTCGAAGGTCCGGACCCGGAGTGAACCCAAGGTGATTTCCGGAGGAAGGATTGCTTGAGCTCCGTACACCAGGAAGAACGGTGTCTCTCCAGTTGACCGGTTTTGAGATGTCCTGTTGGCCCATAAAGTGGGCGGAAGCTCTTCGATCCAGTTGGCTCCATGTTTCTTCAAGCGCTCATAGGTGCGCGTTTTGAGTCCTTTAAGGATTTCAGCATTTGCTCTCTTGACTTGGCCATTGCTTGCTGGGTGAGCTACGGAGGCGTAGCAAACTTGTATGCCGAGGTCTTCGCAATATCCTTGGAATGCGGAGCTTGTGAATTGAATCCCATTATCAGTGATGATTTTGTTTGGGACTCCAAATCTGCTTACAATGGATTGCAGAAAGTTGATAGCAGATTGCTTGTTGATCGTCACAACTGGAGTTGCTTCCGGCCACTTGGTGAACTTGTCGATGGCGACATACAGGAACTTGTAACCTCCGACGGCTCTTGGGAAGGGTCCCAAGATGTCCATCCCCCACACAGCGAAGGGCCATGTAGGAGGTATCATTTGTAAGGGTTGAGCCGGTGTATGAATTTGCTTTGCATGAAATTGGCATGCTTCACATTTCTTCACCAGCTTAGTGGCATCCTGGAGCGCTGTAGGCCAGTAGAAGCCATGCCGAAAGGCTTTTCCGACCAGCGTGCGGGAAGATGCGTGGTTCCCACACTCGCCTCCATGGATTTCTGCGAGAAGCTCACAGCCTTCTTCCCTTGTGATGCACCGCATTAGGATGCCGTTGGCACCGCGCCGGTAGAGATCCTCTTCTACCAACGTGTATCTTTTAGCCAATCTAACTATCCGGTCAGCAGATACATCATCGTCAGGAAGGATGTTGTCTTTCAAGTAGCTCCAGATCTCCGAGATCCATGCATCGGAGCTAGCTTGAGCTTTTGAGTCTTGCGTGCTGGGTTGCTCGGAGCTCCCGGTAGCACCTACAACCCTTGATGGCTGCCATGGTAACAGGGCCATCGGGACCGTCAGCTTCGGGATGCTGATCTCGCCCCCTTCACTCAGTTCGGCAGGCTGAGCCGTTGGTTTTGACAACCTCTGGACAAAGGTTCCGTCAGGAGCTGGAGCTCCGGTTGACGCTTTAGTCGAGAGTTCGTCAGCTTCAGCGTTATGGGCACGCTGAACATGGTGGAGGTCTAGGACTTCAAAGCCCTTCTGAAGCCTCTGGACTTCAAGGAGGTAAGCAGCTAGCTGGAGATTATTGCAGGAGCATTCACCCTTCACCTGCTTGATGATGAGCTGTGAATCTCCTTTGACCAGTAGTTGCTTGACACCATATGACAGTGCCACCTTTAGTCCGTAGATGAGTGCTTCATACTCCGCCATGTTGTTGGTCGCCTTGAAGTCAAGGTGTACCATGTATTTTACCTTTTCCCCAGTCGGTGCAAGGAGAAGAATCCCAGCTCTGGCCCCCTGCTTCTGCATGGAGCCGTCGAAGTAGAGGGTCCAGTGAGGCTCGGTGAAGGTTGGAGCTTGATGCTCCATCTTCTGCTCACTGGGGCCCCCAGGGTTTGATGGAGAGGGAGTCCATTCCGCCACAAAATCTGCCAACGCTTGACTCTTGACTGCTTGTCTTGGAATAAATTCAAGATCAAATTTAGCCAATTCCGCTGCCCACTTTGCAATATTCCCAGTTGAATTGGGATTATGCAGGATTGCTCGAAGTGGATAGGAGGTCACCACTGAGACTTTGTGAGCTTGGAAGTAATGTCGAAGCTTCCTGGAGGCAATAAGAACTGCATAGAGCAGCTTATGCACCTCTGGGTATCGAGTCTTGGCATCATGTAATACTTCACTAATGAAGTATACCGGGCGTTGAATGGTCCGGACCCTCCCTGAGGGGTCCGGAGCTTCCTCTTCATTGATCCGGACCCTCTCGGAGGGGTCCAGATTCTCTTCGGGGACCTCCGGGTTCTGGCTGGAGGAACCCAGAGCTTCTTCAGAAATGACCCGGACCCTCCCGGAGGGGTCTAGGTCTCCTGAAGCGACTTCTTGTGGGTTCGAATCTGGGAGCTGGGACCCAGACTCGCTTTCAGGAACCTCCGGACTTTCCCGAAGGGGTCTGGATTCCTGAGTATAGGGTTGTTCCGGTCTCTCCGCAACCAGAACCATACTGACGACTTCGTCAGTAGCTGAAATGTAAAGCAACAAAGGCTCACCAGGGTTCGGAGTTACCAGGATTGGTAGGGTGGTGAGGAACTGTTTCAGCTCCTGGAATGCCTTCTCTGCTTCTTCGGACCATTGGAATAGTCCGGACTTCCTCAATAACTTGAAGAAAGGGAGTGCTCGCTCCGCCAGTCTTGATATGAACCAGCTGAGGGCTGCTAGACATACAGTTAACTTTTGGACGTCTTTGATGCGGGTTGGTGGCCGCATGTCTTCAATGGCTTTTATCTTCGCCAGATTAGCTTCTATGCCCCGGTGACTTACCAGGAAACCAAGAAGTTTTCCGGAGCTAACCCCAAACACGCACTTGTCCGGGTTTAGCTTTGTGTGAGTGGCCCGCAGCTTGTTGAAGACAGCCTGCAAGGTGTCTAGGAGTGACTCCTTGTTCTTGACCTTGACCACGATGTCATCGACGTACACTTCCACTATGTCTCTGATGAGTTCTTCAAAAGTTTTGTACATAGCTCGTACAAAAGTTGAAGCTGAATTCTTGAGACCAAATGGCATGGCTGTGTAACAATACAATCCATCTACTGTGATGAATGAAGTATTCTCTTCATCCTCCCTAGACATCCTGATTTGATGATACCCAGAATATGCGTCTAGGAAACACAGTAATTCACACCCGGAGGTGGAATCCACTATCTGATCTATTCTAGGTAGTGGGAATGGATCTTTTGGACATGCCTTATTTAGAGTGGTGTAGTCGATGCACATCCGAAGCTTCCCGCCGGCCTTGGGCACAACGACTGGGTTCGCCAGCCATTTTGGATGGAAGACTTCTCGGATGAATCCGGCTTCGAGTAGCTTCTTCACTTCTTGTCGGATGAAGTTCTGCCGCTCTACGGATTGCTTCCGAGGCTTCTGATGCACAGGCCGGGCATCGGGGTAGATCTTCAGATTGTGCTACATCACTTCCCTGGGGATCCCATGCATTTTTGACGGTTGCCAAGCAAACATGTCAACGTTAGCCCGGAGGAAAGTGATGAGCGCGAGTTCCTATTTGTCGTTCAACCCTCCCGATATACGGGTGGTTTGAGCGGCATCGGAACCAATTTGGACGACTTTGACGGGAATGTCGGTGTCGCCGCTTGGCTGCACACGGGGTGCAGAGGTCGAGCCTCGTTGACGAATGCTCGGGGGTTTCGGAGCTTGCTCCTGCCTGGAGTCCTCCTCTTGCGCCGTGGTGAGTGCGTGGAGTTCCTCCAGAGCAGTTACTCCGGCAGTGCGATCTCCGCGGATCCGGAGAACGCCTACTGGTGTTGGCATCTTCAACACCAGGTATCCATAATGAGCAACTGCCATGAATTTGTACAGGGCAGGTCTACCCAAGATGGCGTTGAATGGTAAGTTGATCTGAGCGACGTCGAAGACCAACTTCTCGGTGCGATACTTCTCCCGGGTCCCGAAGGTAACGGGGAGAGTAATAGCTCCGAGTGGGGTAATGGCCCCCGGACCTACTCCGGAGAAAGGTCGAGAGGGCTGGAGATCTGAAGGTCGGAGCTGAAGCTTAGTGAAAGCTTCGAAGCTGATGAGGTTAAGCCCCGAACCCCCGTCTACCATGACATGGTGGAGATGGATGTTGTTGATGGTAGGAGATACCATCAAAGGTAACTGTCCTGCTCCAACCATGCTCCTTGGGCAATCAGAAGCATCAAAAGTGATGGAGGTGTCCATCCACTTTCGATGAGGTTCCGGCCGGACTGTAGGGGCTACAGCGGCCATATCTCGCCGCATGGTCTTGATGACGCGACGAGAGGTGATATCCCACGACCCACCAAAAATGGTGTTCATGGTCTTCCGACGCTCGTTGTCATAGACATCAGAATCATCATCGACGGAGGTGTAAACGGCCTTCAGGACCTTTTTGGGATCCTGAAACCCTAACTCCTCTTCAGCCGGAGCTTCATCAACCTTCTGTTTTCCTTCCCTCTGTCGGAAAGGAGATCCTTCCCGGCGCTTGTTGTAGCGCTCGGCAAGGTTTTGGACCTCCCGGCAGTCTTCCAAACTATGGCTGCCCATTTTGTGAATGGGACACCACACTTTGGGTTTGCCACCGTCTTCAGAAGACGGTCGAGGTCGCTTCTCGGGGCGTGGCCCCCGGCCACCCGGAGTTGCAGCAGCTGCAACATTGGATGTACCGTCCGATGACTTTTTCTTGCCGTTGGTCTTCTTTTTCTTCTTGCCACCCCCGGAGGTAGCGACTTCTTCTTTGAAGGATTTTTTTGTGGTCCTCCGATGCTGGTTTGGAGTGCATTTCACAGCCTTCCGCAGCTCTGGCACATTTGTCTGCCAGGCTGAAGAGTTCCGTGACGCTGGTGATCTCCTTGATCGCCAGCTTCTCCAGCATCTTCTTGTCTCGTACGCCCTGTCTGAATGCCAGAATGACAGAAGCACTTGAGATAGAAAGGATGGTGTTTCGTACCTGAGAGAACTTCTGAATGAAGGACCGTAAAGATTCTCTCCCTTTTTGCACGACCGCAAAAAGGTCCAGTTCAGTGCCTGGTCGGGTGTATGAACTCCCGAAGTTGGCAGTGAACTGATGGCACAGCTCCTCCCAACTGTTGATAGAGTTGGGTGGAAGGCTCATAAACCAGGACCTGGCGGTCCCAGTTAAGGCCATTGGAAAGTAATTGGCCATCACGGCCTCATTTCCTCCAGCTGCCAAGATTGCAGTGGAGTATATCTGAAGAAATTCGGCGGGGTTGACAGTCCCGTTGAATTTTTCCGGCAGGTGAGGCCGGAACTTCTGTGGCCATCTAACCATGCGCAGGTGCATGGCTAGGGCTGAACAGCCTCCTCCTACTCCTTCAAGAGTAGAAAGGTCATGAGCTTCCCGTCTTTCACGGGCACGCTCAATATGGACACGGCCATCCTACTGATGGTATCGGCGATCAAGCTCCGCCCGGAGGTCATGAGTTGAAAGCCTGGATACCGTGTGAGTACGTCGATCCCCGGAGGGCAATGACATCACTTGTTGAGACGCAGCACGTCTCCTGCTATTGGAGGCGTGCGGACCAAGTCTTCCGGACAAAGTCCGCCACTGCGACAGGGCTCGTCCCGAAGGAGGAGGACCCTGGTTGTTGAGGCGTTCGGCTGCTGCTGCAACCAAATGCTCCACATCGGCCCTCCACTGCTCCAGTGCATCTCGAGATGCATCCGGAGGTGGTGGACGTTGGAGGAGAGCACGCGCTGCATGGAGCGCGTGTTCTGGGTTGTCATGACTCGCCGACGCAGTAAGCGATGCCGGCGCACCATCACGTTGCCCAGCACGATTTGCTGGAGAAGACGGTGGTGGTGGGAGTGTGGCTCCTGCTGGTGCTGAGGCTCCTGCTGGTGGCTGCCTGTTGGAGGGATTGCCCCCAACAGCCTGAGCAGCAGGTTGGCCATTGGATGATCCAGCAGCGGAGTTCACCATTCTCGAAAATCTCAAGCGCCCCTACCTGGCGCGCCAACTGTCGACTGTCAGAGCCGGCAGATCTCCCTACACTACTAAAGCGATTGGGGAGTTTGAAGTTCGGTGTGGGCGTGCGGAGATTCAAGAAGGTGAATAAGAGTTTGACACAGGAGACACAAGAATTTACGTGGTTCGGGCCGCCTGAGCGTAATACCCTACTCCACGGGTGTGTTGGTGTTATATTAGCAGTAAGAGCTTGTCACGAGTGTATGGGGTGCGTGTGATCGCTCGTGAGCGTCTGTGAACCTCTCGCGTGTATCGTAGGCCTGTACTTTTATAGTACAAGGACAGGCCGTTACAAGCTAGCCTGGCCCGACATGTGGCCCCGGCGGTTACTAGTATTGACACATGCTTAATTGCTCTTAATGATCCTGTAACGGGCTCCGACAGCACCGTTACTGGTGTTAAGATCGTCCGTTTAAGTGTCATTAATATGGCATTAATGACACTTAATCGGGTCTTGAAGTCCTTGTCTCTCCTTTGAAGATCCGGAGCTGTTACAAGGTCTTCCGGAGGTTAGAAGCTGAAGGGTCCGACGATTGGACACGAGGCAACTCCGGAGCTTGCTGTGGGAAGCAGGTAGCTCCGGGGCTACCAGACACGTGTCAAGTCCGGAGCTTCTCTTGGTCTGGGGTTAAGTCCGGAGGTGCCATTTTGGTACGTGGCCCGGAGCTTCCCCCTTGTGGGCAGTAGCTCCGGTTTGGTTGTACACGTGGCGACCCAGGGATTAACCATGCTGGAGAAGCGGGTCCGGTCATGTCTGACAAGTGGGCCTCCGAGGGTCTTCAAACCAAGTAGATGGCTTTCTTTTGAGATCTTTGTAACCTCAAGGGGTGTATGGTTTCTAGGGTACCGACATGCGCTCATCACATTCCTACGGGACAACGTCGATGTGTTTGCATGGCAACCATCACAAATGCTCGGGATCCCCAGGGAGGTGATTGAGCACCATCTGAAGATCTACCCCGACGCCCGACCGGTACAGCAGAAGCCCAGGAAACAGTCCATCGAGCGGCAGAACTTCATCCGTGAAGAAATCAAGAAGCTGCTCGATGCTGGTTTCATCCGGGAGGTCCACCACCCACGGTGGTTGGCCAACCCTGTTGTCGTTCCCAAGGCTGGCGGGAAGCTCCGGATGTGCATCGACTACACCAATCTCAATAAGGCATGTCCCAAGGATCCATTCCCTCTTCCTATGATAGATCAAATAGTAGACTCAACATCAGGCTGTGACCTTCTATGTTTCCTAGATGCGTATTCCGGTTTTCACCAAATACCTATGTCTAGGGAGGATGAGGAACACACTGCTTTCATAATAGTAGACGACCTGTATTGTTATGTCTCCATGCCTTATGGTCTCAAGAATGCTCTTCCCACCTTTGTACGTGCAATGCATAAGACATTTGGGAACCTCATTAGAGATCTGGTAGAGGTGTATGTCGACGACACCGTGGTAAAAATCAGGGACAACACATCCCTATTAGACAACCTAGCCCGAGTCTTCAGCAAACTGCGCACGACACGCACGATGTTGAACCCCGACAAATGTGTCTTTGGGGTCTCTACAGGGAAGCTCCTTGGTTTCTTGGTATCGCACCGAGGGATCGAAGCTAACCCAGAGAAGATCAAGGCGATAGAGCTGATGCGGCCGCCGGCCCGCATCAAGGACGTGCAGAAGCTTGCGGGATGTTTGGCAGCCCTCAGTCGGTTCATCTCAAGACTGGCTGAGAGGGCCCTGCCCTTCTTCAAGATTCTGCGGAAGTCAGGCCCCTTTGAGTGGACTGAGGAAGCTGAGCTCAAGAAACACCTGACGATGCTACCCATTATGGTGGCACCAGAACCCGGCGAACCGCTCCTGTTGTACATCACCGCAACAACGGAAGTGGTCAGCATGGTCTTGGTTGCAGAGCGGCCGGAGCTACTACCGCAACGAGCACCAGAAGAGCCCCCCTCCCCCCCCCCCCCCCGTTGTGAGTTCCAGTGATCAAGTGCCTTACGTGTCCCAACCCCTGGAGGCCCAGCTAGACCCTGGGAGCTATATTCCCCAGGATGCAGACGCATTACAAGGAGCCCCGAACCCCCCGAGGAGGGTTCGGACCTCCCAACGGCCAGTCTACTACGTCAGTGAGGTCCTCCATGAAGCAAAAACAAGATATTTGGAGGTACACAAACTGCTATATGCAGTGCTTATAGCGTCGAGGAAGCTCTGACATTACTTCCAAGCTCACCGGGTTTCACTGGTCACCTCCTTCCCACTGAAAACCGTACTCCACAGCCCCAATTCGACTGGCAACATTGCCAAGTGGGCAGCGGAGCTGGCTGAGTTCGAGCTAGAATTCTTACCTCGACATGCAGTCAAAAGCCAAGCATTGGCAGACTTCTTGGCCGAATGGACCCCATCGCCGAGCAACCCAGGGGGCCCGGACAAGGGCGAAACGGTGCCCAAGGCTCCAGTTTTCACCGAGACCCCCTGTACGCTCTACTTCGATGGCTCCTCGCGGAAGCAGGGGGCTGGGGCCGGGGTCCTGCTCCTCACCCCGACTGGGGAGCAGTTCAAGTACATGGTGGCCTCGATTTTAAGGCGACAAAAAACATGGCGGAGTATGAAGCCCTAATCTTTGGGCTGAAGACTGCCCTGACCCTCAGTGTCCGACAGCTTCTGGCTAAAGGTGATTCTCAACTGATCATCAAGCAAGCCAGGGGAGAGTGCAGCTGCAACGACCCCCAATTAGCAGCATACCTGCTGCACGTCCGGAAGCTCTAGAAGGACTTTGAAGTCTTGGACTTGTGCCATGTACACCGAGCCGACAACTCAGTCGCAGACGACCTGTCAACGAAGGCCTCCACAGGGGCCCTAGTGCCCCAAGGAGTCTTCGCAAGGACGTTGTCGCGACCAACCGCCCGAGCAGCCGAACCGAGTGAAGGGGGCGAGCCCAGCACCTCGAAGCTGGCAGTCCCGGCGAACCTGCTACCATGGAGTCCGCCAAGGATTGTATGCGCCATCGGGGGCTCCGAGCTACCGGGCGCCCAAGATACAGAGGCTCAAGCAAGTCCCGATGCATGGATCTCAGAGGTCCGGGACTACTTGAAAGACAATATCCTTCCCGAAGAACATGCCCGGGCAGAAATGATTGTTCGCATGGCTAAAAGGTACACGCTGGTGGAAGGGGATCTCTACCGGCGTGGCGCCAACGACATCCTACTGCGATGCATTACCCGGGAGGAGGGCTGTGACCTGCTCGCATAGATCCATGGAGGCGAGTGCGGGAACCATGCGTCCTCCCGCACGCTGGTTGGTAAAGCCTTTCGGCATGGCTTTTACTGGCCGACAGCACTCCAGGATGCCGCCGAGATGGTAAAGAGATGCAAGGCGTGCCAGTTCCATGCCAAGCAGATCCACACACCAGCTCAGGCGCTGCAGATGATCCCTCCCTCATGGCCATTCGCTGTATGGGGGTTGGACATCCTGGGACCCTTTCCCAGAGCCGTCGGAGGATTCCGACATCTCTACGTCGCCGTAGATAAGTTCACCAAGTGGCCGGAAGCCGCCCCAGTTGTCACCATCAACAAGCAGTCGGTAGTAAAATTCATCAAGTCGATCATCTACCGGTTCGGGGTCCCGAACAAAATCATAACTGATAACAGGACCCAGTTCACAAGTGCAGCGTTCCAGGAATACTGCGAGGACCTGGGGATCCAAGTCTGCTGTGCATCAGTTGCTCATCCAGAGAGCAATGGGCAGGTCGAGAGAGCCAATGCAGAGATACTCAAGGGCCTCAAGACTCGCACATTCTCACACCTTGAGAAACATGGTGCAAATTGGGTGGATGAGCTTCCGTGTGTGTTGTGGGCTAGCCAGACATCAACCAGTGTGGCCACGAGGGAAACACCTTTCTTCTTGGTGTACGGGGTAGAGGCCGTCCTCCCCCCAGAAATTACCATGGGCTCCCCCCGTGCCCGGAGGTACGAAGAAGCCGCACAGGACCAGCTCCGGCGTGAAGACCTGGACCTCGCCGATGAGGGACGAGTGCGAGCGGCTCTCCGAAATGCACGGTGCAGGCAGGCGCTCTGGCGCTACCATTAGAGGACCGTGCGGAGTAGGGAGCTAAAGGTAGACGACCTGGTGTTGCGCCGCATACTCTCCCGGGAAGGGTCTAACAAACTCTCCCCCAGCTGGGAGGGTCCCTTCCGGGTAACAGAGGTTTGCCGCCCAGGATGCGTCCGCCTGGCTACGGAGGATGGACAACGATTACCCAACCCATGTAACATCGAGCATCTCCGTAAGTTCTACCCCTAGACCAGGGTTGGGGCAACGCTATTTCATTGTAAAAGTTGCATACTGCCTCAGGACAGCACTTAGCATAAGGTGATGGGGCTCCGAGTGCACATTCCGCTTAGCCTGGTCCAGAACCCTAAGTAGGTGCACTCGACTTCATCTGACACCCAGGCCGGGTTACTCCCCTTGTAAAGTCTGCTCCATCTTATGAGAAACTACAATGAAAGAATGTTGTCCTTCCTGGTATAGGGTTTATTAATTCAAAAAAAAAAATATCCTTAATTTTTATAATGTTGCTGTAAGCCTGCCATAGCTCGTGATCTATCATGAGCGTTGTCGTTCTTCCCCTGCTTCAGCAATAGTGGGAGCCTTGCTGTCTGGACTGCAGGTGGGGTTGATTGAGGTACCTGCAATGCGCCTGGGGCCTCGGATGTTCCAATACTCGGGGGCCTGTGTCTCCAGATGGTCTCCCCCGGAAAAGGCTTACGCCGAGCGAGAGGTCCAGGGCCACAGCCTGCTTAGCCTCGTCCCGTACCCTAAGCCTGTGCGCTCTGCCTCCCCAGCGCTACAACCGAGTACTGGGGGCCAGATGGACCACCCTTGGGTAGTATGGATGACGAGTCCTAGGTGTAGAAGCACTGAATTACCCAAGCCCCATGAGTCAGCCCAGGATTGTAAGTCAAGCGACACTACAAAAAGAGCAGGGGTAAAGTGACCAGCAGACAGAATTACTTCTCTTTTTTGATCTATGTACAGGTCTTTGAGGAAGTTATTCCATCAATCACCGTCAGAGTACCCGCGAAGACAGTGGGCACCGCCGACCTGAAGCTCCGACGGCACCCCCAGGGGGCCCGCTGTCGACCTCTCACTGAAGATGGCGGGCACCGCCGACCTGAAGCTCCAGCAGCACCCCCAGGGGGCCCGCTGTCGACCTCTCGCTGAAGATGGCGGGCACCGCTGGCCCGAAGCTCCAGCGGCACCCCCAGGGGGCCCGCTGTCGACCTCTCACTGAAGATGGCGGGCGCCGCCGGCCTGGAACTCCGGCGGCACCCCCAGGGGGCCCACTGTCGACCTCTCCATAAAAATGGTGCCCACCGCGGAACTGAAGCTCCGGCGGCACCCCCGGCGGGGCTGCTATCGACATGCCTGCATACTCAACTACACCAATGCTACCTACGAATCCTAGGCTCCTCCTGCACCGGTCCACCCTAAACCCTAAGTGTATGACAGGTGTGCCCATAACAACTGGCCACGCCTGTCAGGGGGCCATACTTTGGGGGGCAGCAGGTCCTGGAAGCTAAGGAACCACAAGCAGCTGGAAGATATTGCTGGAAATAAAAGAAAGCTGAGTATAAAAGGGCACCACAGACAGATTTTTTATCGCACAAATAAAGAGTTTGTCATCACAGCCAGCCACAAGACAAAAGACAGAAAGACAAAAACTTAAACAGACGCCCGGGGAGCCCTTAGCCGCTCCGCTGGAACCTTGAGGCGATGAGTGCCACCGCATCCGAAACTTCAGACTTGGCGGCCTCTTCCCTCTCGGCAATGGGCCCCTCGAGGACCGGCTGCAGGGAGACGTCGGGGTACCAGCTTCGGTAGCAGGACAGGATGTGCATCGCCACCTCCTTCACCAGCATCCGTCCCTCGGCTTCCAGCTGGTTGTCAAGGATGGCACCCAGTGAGCGCATCCTCGAGCTGGTGGAGTCGAGCGCCGGGAACACCTGACTCACCTCCTGCGTCGGCTCCCCCACGCGCGCCGGGCTGAAGCCGAGCGGCACCAGAGCCGAGTCGGCACCGCCAAGGAAATCCCAGACCTTCCGGGCCTCGGCGGAGCGCGCCACCCAGAGCTCCTCCACCTCCTGTTGGGCCGCTGCCAGTGCTCGGGGGCTGGCGTCCAGGAACCGCTTCTCCTTGGCCGCCAGGGCCCTCTCGCGCTCGCCGACCCCCGCCTCGCGGCGGTCCAAGTCACCCTCCTTGAGGGTGACATTGAACTCGCGGTCCAGGAGGGCCTGGTGCTCGACGGACTGGACCTGCTGCGCCTCGGCCACGACGGCTTCCTGGCAGTCCAACTCGGCGGGCGGACTCGCGCCCCTTCCTGCTGGAGGATGAGCTCGCGGCAGGTCGCCTCCACTTCGGCCTTCTTCGCCGCCAGCTCCTGCTCCCGTTCGGCCAGAGTAGCCTCTCGGAGGGACAGCAGGTGCTGAAGGTCCTCGTAGGCCTGGAGACGGGAGCTGGCCTCGGCGTGGACGGCCTCGGCGTCAGCCTTCAGCTTCTGGGTGATAGCGTCCAGCTGGGCGATGAGGTCGCGCTCCTGCTCGAGGATCCTCATCTCCTCCCGAACGACCGCCTCCAGCTGGGCCGCTCGGCTCTTCGCCAGCCGGGTCTGGGCCTCCAGGGTCCTCGCCCATTCCCAGAGCCGGTCGTCCTCATCCTCGAGCCGCCCCTTCTCCCGGGCAAGGGCCGTCTGGGCCTGCCAGAAGCCGGAGCAGGCCACGGCCATAGCCTCGGACAGGGGGAGAGGCTCCGCATTAGCGGCGGGCCCCTCCTTCCCCACTTCCTCAATGCCGTCCTCCATCTGGAGGACCACTGGGGAGGTGGGAACCAGCGCTCCCTCCCGAATGGGAGCACCTGGCGCAGTGGCGCCAGCCGACGTAGCAGTGTCAGAGGGCGCAACAGCATCAGCCGACACGAAGTAGCCGGTGGACGCGGAGTCATTGACAGGCGCGGCGGTGGTTGTCGGCGCGCACGGTTGGGCCTCGGTAGCCGCTGTGGGGACCTCGGGCACGGGGGCTCGAGGCACCCTGGCGGCAGCAGCCTGGTGCACCGAAGTAGGGCCCAAGGCAGCAGACGATCCCCGCGAACCGGCTGGAGCGGCAGACCCCCCAGCAGAAGTGCCCGCGGCTGTGGTGGTGCTGAAACCAAGCTAACTCAAACCATAAGAGATTGACAGGATAGGCGCACAGCAAAGAACACCAAAGCAAAAGTCTGAGCAGGCTTACCGGGGGACGCTGAAGTTCCACCGCTTACCGAAAGGGTTGGGGGGGTTCAGACCCCCCGCACCCGTGACGGGGGCCCCTGAGTGTGCTGGGGCCCCTGTGGTGATGGTGTCGACGACACCCCCAAGGTCTGGCGCCCCTCCGAACGGAGAGGGAACGCTGGGGTTCTGTCGATGTTGAGGAGCCTCCCCCTCTTGCGTGTGGAGGACTCGGGTGGCAAGGTGGCGCCATCGGTGCCCCTTGGCGAAGAGCGCGGCAGGGCTCCGAAGTCCTGACGAGGGGCAGACGGGGCCGGCGGCGGCGACCGGGCGCGCTTCTTGGGGGACAGGTCCAGCACCGGAACCGGCACCTTCCCCTTCCCCTTGTCGCCGGGGGCGACGACGCCACCCCATGGATGGTGTTGGGGGCCGCTCGAGGAGTTTTCCCTGGAAGAGCCAGCGTCGCTTAAGGGAGCCTCGCCTCCCTCAGCGTCGTCAGCAATGTTGACCCCCCGGAACGGGTCCCCGATCTGGCGCCGCGCCAGCCCGGACTCGTCAAGGGTCGGCATCGTCTTCAGCAGCTGCCTCCTCAACTCGGAGTCCGAGCACAAGGGGCGGCAAGCCGACGGAAGAGCAAGTGCCTCAGCGGAGATGTCGTCGGGACAGACCCGGGTCAGCATGTCGAGCAGCTGCTGCTCGCCCAGGTTGGAGTCGGGGCCGGTCTCGAGTCGGGTGCAGTCCGACAGGCCGGTGAACATCGACGCCGGGCGGGCGCGGTGCTGAAGCGGAGCTATGCGGCGGGACATGAAGTCCCTCAGCACCATGGCAGACGACAGCCCGTGGTCCACCAACATCTGGATCCTCTCCAGCACCGGGTTGAACGCCTCCTCCAGCTCTGGGCGCTCCTCCCAGAATGATCGCTCGGAGTAGGGGATCCCGGTGGGGAGGCACATCCGGTCGTGGGCCTCGACCTTGGCGATCATCCAATATTCGCGCCACAGCTCCCACCGCGCGGAGTTGAAGGAAGCAATGTACCTCGTGGGGACCTTTGTCCGGCGCTGGAAGTAGTAGGCGCCGAGGTGCTCCTTTGAACTCCTGCCGGTGGCCCTCAATACAAAAAAGTACCGGAAGAGCTTTACCGACAGCATCACCCCCACGAACATCTCGCAGAGGTGAGCGAAGACCGCCAGCATGGCGATCGAGTTCGGTGCGAGGTGATGGAGTTGGAGGCCGAAGGTCTCCAGGAGCATGACCAGGAAGGCGGATGCTGGCAGAACGAAGCCAGCCAGCACGTACGATGAGAAGAGGACAATCTCCCCAGCGGAGAGGCTCAACGGGAGCCTCCCGGGATGGAGCCACGACTCCCGCTCAGGAGTGTGCCAGCCGAGAAGCTGGCGCATCGGGGCTAGGTCAGCGGGCCTGGACAGCCTGGACTTGGGCAAGATGCTCGCCATGAGGATTGAGGGAGGAGGCTCTGGACGGGGAGACTGGGAACTAGAGCGCATGAACTGGGCTTAAGGCAAAAGCACGAGCGCAGGGGAGCAGAGGCGGTAGAAAGGACCCTCAGGGGGAAAGTTCTCTTTTTATGCACCTCTGCAGGCCAACAGGCGCAAAAGCGTGGATTGCCACAGCCTCAGTAGAAGAGTAGCGAACTCATGTGGGCAATGACATGAGGGCCCGGGTCGCTCGACGAAGAAGGCGAGCCGGGCAGCTAGCTATGCGGAAGGTAACTCGGCGGTTTCCGAAAGGGCGAAAGCAACGCAAGTGCAGGAGCCACCTTGGGAACCACCGCAATTAAAGCACGATTGAAGGAAGGAGTCACGTCGCGCGGCGCCTGTTCAGCACCTTTATTTACCAGAAGGAGACACGTCGCCTCAACGGCAGGGACGTGCCGCCTGGGGAACTGCCTCGAAGTGGAATCGGAAGAGTTACGCGGTAAGAAAAGGAAAAAGACCCGACCTGCGGTATCGACGACTCTCCCGAGGTGGGCTCGGGGGCCACTGTCGGTACCCTGCAGATCGGGTACCTCCGCGCACAGGAGAAAACCGCTAAGGACTCCGCCCCTGTCTAAGGGGTCGAATCCAAGGCTCCCACGTCGAGGAGGGAAGGACCAGCTCCTACCTCCCCGTCGGAGGGGGGGGCTCCCAAGCCGCCACGTGGCTGGTAGGACCGGACCCGCGCCTCCCCGCTGAGGCGGGCTCCGTAGCCGCCACGTGGCCGATCGGGGCCTTAGGGCCAAGCCCGTGTCCACACAAGGGAAGGCACCGGAGCTACCACGTGGCCTGCAGGGCTGATCCCCCACCCCTCCATAGGGGTGGGCTCCGAATGCGCCACGTGGCCTGATCCGCCAAGTGCTTCACTTCCCGTAGAGGCACGCTCCGGTGCAACCACGTGGCGGACGGCCAACTCAGTGCGGTAGGAAGCTGCAGTAAAGGAATGTGTGCGCTGCTTAGACAGGCATTAAGTACGCGCGCGCCTTCCCGAGGCAGGCTGAGTCACGCTTGCGAAAGTCAAGGCTCCAGTGTCCTGTCTTGTCCAAGTAGCTGGTACAGACACACGCCGCAAGGCGGACGAATGGGCTGCGAGGACAAGACGGACGAGACGTGCAACGCCATCATCATCGACTATGTGTAGCCCTGGCGCGCGGCGCGGCGGGACGGCACATTGAAGCCCCTGACAAGGGAAGTAGATAAAAACTAATCCTAGATCTTGTAAAGGATTTGGTTCTCCCCGGGACCACCTGTCGGGTCCTGGGCCTCACCTTGTAACAGCTGAGTCCTTGAACTATAAAAGGGCTCGGCGGACGCCCTTGGAGGAAACGAAGAAATTAGACCAAGGCTCATACACGCTCAAGCAAGGCAATACACAACACTCCCGTGGACGTAGGGTATTACGCTCCGGCGGCCCGAACCACGTAAATCCCTTGTGTTCATCATTCTACTGTGTTCGATCTCCTGGGACTAGCCCTCGTGAATCCAAAGAACCTCCGCGGGCTGCTCTCTTAGCAGGTCCGGGGGAAGTGTCGTTTACGACCTTCGACAGAAGCCTTCCGAGGTAATTTTTAATCTTTACCGCAGACAATTGTTTTGTCGTAGTAACTGTTTTTTAAGTTTCTTCATCCATCATCTGCAGCGTCCCCAAGAAGAGGAGTGAGGCTCCACCCTCGGCCACAGCAGCTGAATCTGTGAGGGCAGAGGCTTCTGCTCCTGTCCCGGTGCTGCCCCAAGTGGTGGCTGAAGCTGTGGCAGCTCCGGCGCCAGCTGTCATGGTCATGGACCTCGACTCATCTCCCGAGACTCCCGTGGTAGCGCCGGACCACAGGAGAGAAGATGCACCAGCGGCACCTACCCCGGAGGTTGAAGCCCCGGGTCTTGATGCTGAGATGATGGAAGCTTCGGCCGTTGAGCCGGAGGAAGCAGTGATTCTGGCCCCAGAGCCGGAAATTGTCGAAGCCCCGACGGTTGAGCCGAAGGTTATTGAAGTCCCGGCGAGCGAGCCGGATGGTGAGGAAGTCCCGGCGGTTGAGCCGGCTACCTCCAAAGCTCCAGCCTCAGAGCCGGTTGCCACTGAAGCTCCGGGTGCAGAGCCGGTTGCGGTTGAAGTCCTTCCGGCACCTGAGCCGGTTGAGGTTGAAGCTCCGGCCTCAGGGCCGATTGTTGTTTACCTTCCGGCACCCGAGCCGGTTGTCGCGGAGGCATCAGCACTCGAACCTATGATGGTCGAGGTGCCACCGCCTGAGCCACCAGCGGAGGAGGAGCCCAGGGCGGAGCCAGAAGTAGCCTCTGCTCCGGAAGTGATGACAGCGGAGGTGCCTGCTGTGGAGCCGGGGCGCCCTAATGAAGTCGCTGGCCCCCTACCTGAGGGGGCAAATGAAGAACTGGCGACAGGGCCTTCGGAACCACTTCCGGAGGTCAGAACTTCTTCTACGGGACCCTCCTCGGTGGCGACTGAGGCTATCCCGGAGGACGGCCCTAGTGCCGTGGAGGCTCAAGGGACCACTCTTGTGGAGTGGGACCCAATTTTTGTAAGCGAGAACCCGCTGGAACCAGCGGAGGAGACCCCAGTAGGTTCGGACCCTATTCCCCTGTAGTTGTACATTGACAATGCTTGCTCCAGTCTGCGTCAAGTCTAGCTGGCGTTCTACCACGAGAGCAAGGCTCTTGAAGAGGAGCGCCAAACCCTTAGGCGGTGGCGTAACCAGCTCTACTTCGAGACCAAGTTGACGCAGTCGAGGCTGGCAGACGACAAAGAGTGGATCAAACAGGAGAAGGTCCGCCTGGAATATTGGGGCAAATTATTGGATGATAGGGAGAGCTTGACTCGTGCCCTCGACGCTCAATCCCGGGCCATTTATGAGCAGACCAAGACAACTAATAGTGCGGCTGATGATCGCCAAGAAAGGCTTGAAGCCATTAACACTACTCTCATCAAGCGCCGGGAGGCTCTTGAGGAGAGGGAGAAGAGGCTCGAAGACGAAGAGCAAAAACTCCTAGAGCTGCGGGATGACGTCTTGAAGAGGGAGGAGGAGCTCGCCAAAAAGTTGGCCCTGCCTGACAAGGGCCTCGAGGAACGCGCCAAGAAATTGGAGGAGCGTTGCGTTGAGGAGGAGGAGAAGGCCTGGGTGCGAGGGCAAGAACTCTACCAGCAAGAGTGTGTCATCGCTACCAGGGAGAAGAAAGTTAGGGGCAGGGAGAAGGACCTAGTTGACCGCCAGAACAAGATCTACCTCCGGGAGGAGGAGCTCGAAAAACTCGAGAAGCAGGTTGCTGAAAAGATTCAGCAAAATGCCAAAGAGGTTGAGTGCCTTGCTCGTGAGAATTCTGAACTGGCGGCAGCCAAAAGATCCTTGGAGGAACTGAAGGGCTTGAGGGCTGTAGACTCCCTACAGGTTTGGGTGTTCCTGAGCAAAGCCAACGACGCGCTGACACCTATGGGCTTCAGTCCCGTGCGTTCGGATGATCCGGAGCCAGAGCCGGACCTGGCGTTGCAGGCGTTGAGCTCGGCGGGTAGCAAACTCTCTAAGGTGGGTGACGTCATCGCGGACCAGTTGGAGGTTGAGGGGCAGTCCCTGGCGAAGAACATCACAGAGTATGTGCTGACGTGCTACACCAGCCGGGATCCCCAATTTCCTCTGGACCCGGTGCTTGAAGGTCCCGTCGAAGGAGAAGGTGAAGCCACCCGAGCCAACGTGTCAGACGTTGCTCAGAAGGTCGCCCAGTTCTTCCATAGGATTTAGGACCATCTCTGTAGCTCCCACTTGTATTCTCTCTTTTTCTTCCCCAATTTTGTAATCTCTTGTCTCCAGATGAATGAAATCCAAATTTTTGTGAATTTCATTTTTTGTCTTCAACACTTTTGTCTTCACTTGGCCCCCTGGTAGATGTACACAATTTGATTGTGAACATGTACCAAGAGGATATTGTATTTTGTTGAAGACTCGTTTGCTTCGAACTTGTAGAGTGTAGGTCCGAAGTCTTCGATAGTGAAGGCCCCCTGAGGTTGTCGGAGCTCAGAAGCTCCGGCATTGACTACCGTCAGAGCTCAGTAGCTCCGACAATAGTCCCCATCAACGTGTAGAGCATCGATAGTTAACCCTCCGGGGTGTCGGAGCTCAGTAGCTCCGGCAGTGACCTTTGCCAACGCGTAGTTTGTCGGCAGCAGACTCCGCTTGTGGGGTCTTCTCACCATCTTTTATTCTGCGTCGATGGCTGGCCCCCCTAGCTTTACCGGAGCTTGGTTGCTCCGGTGATGCTCGTTTTCAATGTTTAACATCGATTACAAGCCACCTAAGGGGAGTCGGAGCTTTGTTAGCTCCGGCTTTTCTCCATCAACGTGGATTCTTTATTTTTCCTGCACACTTAAAGCCAAGAAAAATAGTAAAATTCGCTCCTTGTCTATAACTTCGTCGCGGCTTACGATTCCCGAGAAAGTTTTAGGTCAAACACAATTCTGAATACAACCGAATGCATTGCCTTATTTCTTCCTGATCCAATTGTACTTGGACCCGCCTTACTTCAGCCTGCCGGGGTGTAGGTAGAGTGGCGTACTTAGGGTGCTTGACCAGGCTAAGTCGATAGCACACTCCGGCCCTAGATTGACTTGGCAGCATTCAGGCGAGTGGGCCATGAACAATATTTGAATCCAAAAGAATTGACAATACAACTCGGATTGTACATGAACTGGTCGAACTAAAATTTCTTAAGAATTTCACAACTTTGTTATAGACAAGAAAGAGAAAGATAAAAAATGTTGAGCCTGTACAAAATAAATGCGTGTGGAGTCTGTTTCACATGAAGATGCCTTTCATTATAGGTCCGGGGTACAGGGGAAACAAGTACACTCTTAGGGTACGGAACCAGGCTAAGCGTGTTTCATTTCTCATTTGACCCAGCGTAGCTAGCCACACTTTTAGTCCTGGGACTGTGACAAGTGTTGCATGAACTATGCGGACCTTTCGGGAAAGGTCCGTCTGTTCTCCCGGAGGAACTATCCGACTCTGTACAACGACTCTATAACATACACCTCAAGTTACTACAGACTCACCTCCGTGATATTAAGTGTAGAACTTATAAAGGTGCTCAATATTCCAAGGATTTGGGAGAGGTGTCCCATCCTCAAGAGCCAAGCGAACGCTTCCGGGACGGGGTACTTTAATCACTCAGAAGGGTCCCTCCCAGTTGGAGGAGAGTTTGTTTAACCTTTCTCTGGATTGTATTCTCCGTAGCACCAGATCGCCTTCCTCGAGCTGTCGGTTGTGTACATGTCGCTGATGATAGCGCCGAAGGGCTTGGCGGTATCGGGCATTCCGAATAGCTGCTTGGAACCTTCCCTCCTCAAGGAGGTCTAGGTCTTCACGCCGGAGCTGGTCCTGCGTGGCTTCGTTGAAGGTCCGGACCCGGAGTGACTCCATGGTGATTTCCGGAGGAAGGATTGCTTCAGCTCCATACACCAGGAAGAAGGGTGTCTCTCCAGTTGAACGGTTTGGAGTTGTCCTGTTGGCCCATAGAGTGGGCGGAAGCTCTTCAATCCAGTTGGCTCCATGTTTTTTCAAGCGCTCATAGGTGCGCGTTTTGAGTCCTTTAAGGATTTCAGCATTTGCTCTCTCGGTCTGTCCATTGCTTGCCGGGTGAGCTACGGAGGCGTAGCAAACTTGAATGCCGAGGTCTTCGCAATATCCTTGAAATGCAGAGCTTGCGAATTGGGTCCCGTTATCAGTAATGATTTTGTTTGGGACTCCAAATCTGCATACAATGGACTGCAAAAAGTTGATAGCTAATTGCTTGTTTATTGTCACAACTGGAGTTGCTTCCGGCCACTTGGTGAACTTGTCAATGGCGACATACATGAACTTGTAACCTCCGACGGCTCTTGGGAAAGGTCCCAAGATGTCCATCCCCCACACAGCGAAGGGCCATGTAGGAGGTATCATTTGTAGAGGCTAAGCCGGTGTGTGAATTTGCTTTGCATGAAATTGACATGCTTTGCATTTCTTCACCAGCTCATTTGCATCCTGGAGTGCTGTAGGCCAGTAGAAGCCATGCCGGAAGGCTTTACCGACCAGCGTATGGGAAGACGCGTGGTTCCCACACTCGCCTCCATGGATTTCTGCGAGGAGCTTGCAGCCTTCTTCCCTTGTGATGCACCACATTAGGACGCCGTTGGCACCGCGCCGGTAGAGATCCCCTTCTACCAACGTGTATCTTTTAGCCAATCTGACTATCCGGTCAGCGGATACATCATCGTCAGGAAGGATGTTGTCTTTCAAGTAGCTCCGGATCTCCGAGATCCATGCATTGGAGCTAACTTGAGCATTTGAGTCTTGCGTGTTGGGTTGCTCGGAGCTTCCGACAGCACCTACAACCCTTGATGGCCGCCATGGTAAAAGGGCCATCGAGACCGTCAGCTTCGGGATGCTGATCTCGCCCCCTTCGCTCAGTTCGGCAGGCTGAGTTGTGGGTTTTGACAACCTCCGGACAAAAGTTCCGTCAGGAGCTGGAGCTCCGGTTGACGCTTTCGTCGAGAGTTCGTCAGCTTCAGCATTGTGGACACGCTAGACATGGTGGAGGTCTAGGACTTCGAAGTCCTTCTGAAGCCTCTGGACTTCAAGGAGGTAAGCAGCTAGCTGGAGATTGTTGCAGGAGCATTCACCCTTCACTTGTTTAATGATGAGTTGTGAATCTCCCTTGACCAGCAGCTGCTTGGCACCGTATGACAGTGCCACCTTTAGTCCGTAGATGAGTGCTTCGTACTCCGCCATGTTGTTGGTCGCCTTGAAGTCAAGGTGTACCATGTATTTTACCTTCTCCCCGGTTGGTGCGAGGAGAAGGATTCCAGCTCCGTCCTCCTGCTTTTGCATGGAGCCGTCGAAGTAGAGGGTCCAGTGAGGCTCGGTGAAGACCGGAGCCTTGTGTTCCGGCTTCTGCTCACTGGGCCCCCCAGGGTTTGATGGAGAAGGAGTCTATTCTGCCACGAAATCCGCCAATGCTTGACTCTTGATTGCTTGCCTTGGAATGAATTCGAGATCTTTGCAATATTCCCAGTTGAATTGGGATTATGTAAGATTGCTCGAAGTGGGTAAGAAGTCACCACTGAAATCTTGTGAGCTTGGAAGTAATGGCGAAGCTTCCTAGAGGCGATAAGAACTGCATAGAGCAGCTTATGCACCTCTAGGTATCGAGTCTTGGCGTCATGAAGTACTTCACTGATGAAGTACACTGGGCGCTGAATGGTTCGGACCCTCCCGGAGGGGCCCGAAGCTTCCTCTTCATTGACCCGGATCCTCCCAGAAGGATCCGGACCTTCTTCGGGGACCTCCGAGTCCTTGCTAGAGGGACCCGAAGCTTCTTCAGATGCGACCTGGACCCTCCCGGAGGGGTCTGGGTCTTCTGAAGTAACTTCTTGTGGACTCAAGTCTGGGAACTGGGACCCAGACTTGCTTTCAGGAACCTCCAGACCCTCCCGGAGGGGTCTGGATTCCTGAGCATGGGATAGTTCTGGTCTCTCCGCAACCAGGACCATACTGACGACTTCGTCAGTTGCTGAAATGTAAAGCAGCAAAGGCTAATCAGGGTTCAGAGCTACCAGAGTTGGTAAGGTGGTGAGGAACTATTTTAGCTCTTGGAACGCCTTTTCTGCTTCTTCAGACCATTGGAATGGTCCGGACTTCCTCAATAACTTGAAGAAGGGAAGTGCCCGTTCCGCCAGTTTTGAAATGAACCGGTTGAGGGCTGCTAGACATCCAGTCAGCTTTTGGACATCCTTGATGCGGGCTGGTGGCCGCATGTCTTCAATGGCTTTGATCTTCGCCGGATTAGCTTCTATGCCCCGGTGACTTACCAGGAAACCAAGAAGTTTTCCTAAGCTAACCCCGAAGACACACTTGTCTGGGTTTAGCTTTGTGCGGGTGACCCGCAACTTGCCGAAGACAGCCTGCAAGGTGTCAAGGAGTGACTCCTTGTTCTTGACCTTGACCACGATGTCATCGACGTACAATTCCACTATGTCTCTAATGAGTTCTTCAAAAGTTTTGTACATAGCTCGTACAAAGGTTGAAGCTGCATTCTTGAGACCAAATGGCATGGTTGTATAATAGTACAATCCATCTACTGTGATGAAAGAGGTATGCTCTTCATCTTCCCTAGACATTCTGATTTGATGATACCCAGAATATGCGTCTAGGAAACACAGTAATTCACACCCGGAGGTGGAATCCACTATCTGATCTATTCTAGGTAGTGGGAATGGATCTTTTGGACATGCCTTATTTAGTGTTGTATAATCAATACACATCCGAAGCTTCCCACTGGCCTTGGGCACAACGACTGGGTTTGCCAGCCATTTTGGATGGAAGACTTCTCGGATGAATCCAGCTTCGAGCAACTTCTTCACTTCTTGTCGAATGAAGTTTTGTCGCTCCACGGATTGCTTCCGAGGCTTCTGATGCACGGGTCGGTCGTCAGGGTAGATCTTCATATTGTGCTCAATCACTTCCCTGGGGATCCTAGGCATTTGTGATGGTTGCCAAGCAAATACGTCGACATTAGCCCGGAGGAAAGCCATGAGCGTGAGTTCCTATTTGTCATTCAGCCCCCCCCCCCCGATATACGAGTGGTCTGAGCGGCATCGGAACCGATTTGGACGACTTTGATGGGAATGTCGGTGTCGCCGCTTGGCTGCACACGAGGTGCAGAAGTCGAGCCTCGCTGACGAATGCTCAGGGGTTTTGGAGCTTGCTCCTGTCTGGAGTCCTCCTCTTGCGCCATAGTAAGCGCATGAAGTTCTTCCAGAGCAGTTACTCCGGCAGTGCGATCTCCGCGGATCCGGAGAACGCCTACTGGTGTTGGCATCTTTAACACCAAGTAGCCATAATGAGCAGCTGCCATGAATTTGTACAAGGCAGGCCTGCCCAAGATGGCGTTGAAAGGTAAGTTGATCTGAGCAACGTCAAAGACCAACTTCTCAGTGCGATACTTCTCCCGAGCCCCGAAGGTAATGGGGAGAGTAATAGCACCGAGTGGGGTAATGGCTCCCGGACCTACTTCGGAGAAAGGTCGGGAGGGATGAAGATCCGAAGGTCGGAGCTGAAGCTTGGTAAAAGCTTCGAAGCTTATGAGGTTCAGCCCCGAACCTCCTTCTACCATAACATGGTGGAGTTGAATGTTATTGATGGTAGGAGATATCATCAAAGGTAACTGGCCTGCTCCAACCATGCTTCGAGAGCAGTCCGAAGCATCAAAAGTGATGGCCGTGTCCATCCACTTCCGATGAGGCTCCGCCCTGGCTGTAGGAGCAACAACGGCCATGTCCCGACGCATTGTCTTGAGGACGCGACGGGAGGTGATGTCCCATGATCCACCAAAAATGGTGTTCATGGTCTTCTGACGCTCGTTGTTAGAGACGTTAGAATCGTCGTCGACAGAGGTGTAGACGTCCTTCAGGACCTTTTTGGGATCCTGAAAACCTAACTCCTCTTCAGCCGGAGCTTCGTCAAATTTTTGTTTTCCTTCCCTTTGTCAGAAAGGAACTTCTTCCCGGCGCTTGCTGTAGCGCTCGGCAAGGTTTTGGACCTACCGACAGTCTTCCAAACTATGGTTGTCCGTCTTATGAATTGTACACCACACCTTGGGTTTGCCACCGTCTTCAGAAGACGGTCGAGGTCGCTTCTCGGGGCGTGGCCCCCGACCACCCGGAGCTGCAGCAGCTACAACATTAGATGCGCCAGCCGATGGCTTCTTCTTGCCGTTGGTCTTTTTCTTCTTCTTGCCACTCCCGGAGGTAGTGGCTTCTCCTTTGGAGGATTTTTTGTGATCCTCCGGAGGTGGTTTGGAGTGCATTTCACGGCCCTCCGCAGCTCTGGCACATTTGTCAGCCAAGCTGAAGAGTTCCGTGACACTGGTGATCTCCTTGATCGCCAATTTCTCCAACATCTTCTTATCACGTACGCCCTGTCTAAATGCCACAATGACAGAAGCGCTATAGATAGAAGGGATAATGTTTCGTACCTGAGAGAATCTCTGGATGAATGATCGCAGGGATTCTCCCCCTTTTTGCACGACTGGAAAAAGGTCCAGTTCGGTGCCTTGTCGGGTGTATGAACTCCCGAAGTTGGCGGTGAACTGCCGACACAACTCCTCCCAACTGTTGATGGAGTTGGGTGGAAGACTCATAAACCAGGACCGGGAGGTCCCAGTTAAAGCCACTGTGATTGGCCATTATGGCCTCATTTCCTCCAGCTGCCAGGATAGCAGTGGAGTAAATCTGAAGAAATTCGACGGGATTAACGGTTCTGTCAAACTTCTCCGGTAGGTGAGGCCAGAATTTCTGTGGCCACCTGACCATACGCAGATGCATGGCCAGGGCCGAACAGCCTTCTCCTACTCCTTCAGGAGTAGGAATGTCCTGAGCTTCTCGTCTTTCACGAGCACGCTCGATATGGACTCGACCGTCTTGTTGACGGTATCAGCGATCAAGCTCCGCCCGGAGGTCATGAGTTGAAAGCCTTGATACCGTGTGAGTGCGTCGCGTCCCGGAGGGTAAAGACGTCACTTGCTGTGACGCAGCACGTCTCCTGTTGTTGGAAACGTGCGGACCAAGTCTGCTAGACAAGGTTCGTCGCTACAACGGGGCCCGTCCTGAAGGAGGAGGACCCTGGTTACTGATGCGGTCGGCTGCTGCTGCAACCAAGTGTTCCACATCGGCCCTCCACTGCTCCATTGCATCCCGGGATGCATCCGTAGGTGGTGGGCGGTGAAGGAGAGCACGTGCTGCATGGAGCGCGTGTTCCGGGTTGTCATGATTCGCCGACGCGGTGATTGACGCTGGTGCACCATCGCGCTGCCCAGCTTGATTTGCTGGTGGAGGCGGCGGTGGTAGAAGTGTGACTCCTGCTGGAACTGAGGTTCCTACTGGTGGCTGAATATTGGAGGGATTGCCCCCAGTAGCTTGAACAGCAGGATGACCATTGGATGATCCAGCAGCTGAGTTCACCATTCTTGAAATCTCAGGCACCCCTACCTGGCGCGCCAACTGTCGGTGGTTTTGATCCGGCAGATCTCCCAACACTACTAAAGTGTTTGCGGAGTTTGAAGTTCGGTGTGGGCGCGCGGAGATTCAAGAAGGTGAAATGTAAAATGACACAAGAGACACGAAGGTTTACGTGGTTCGGGCCGCCTGAGCGTAATATCCTACTCCACAGGATGTGTTGGTGTTGTATTGGATGTATGAACTCAGCTTAGGTGACGTGAGTTGAGAGTGCGCGATCAGATCAGAGCAGGTCAGATCAGTCCAGATCCGTCCTATGTATCGTCGGCCTGTCCTTTTATAGTACAAGGACAAACGTTACAAGTTGGCTTGGCCTGACATGTGGCCCTGGCGGTTACTAATATTGATACACATTTGATGCGCTTAATTACCCTTAATGACCGAGCTACGGGCTTTGACATCACCGTTACTGGTAATTAAGGTCGTCCAATCGTGTGTCATTAACATAGTATTAATGACACTTAATCGGGTCTTGAAGTCCTTGATTCTCCTTTGAAGATCCGGAGCCGTTGTGGAGTCTTCCGGAGGTTTGAGGCTGAAGATCCGACGGTTGGACATGTGGCAGCTCCGGAGCATACTGTGGGGAACATATAGGTCTGGTGTCACCAGACACATGTCAGTTCTGGAGCTTCCCTCGGTCTGGGGTTAGGTCCGGGGGTGTCGTTATGGTACATAGCCTGGAGCTTCCCCCTTGTGGGCGGTAGCTCCGGTTTGATGGTACACGTGGCGACCCTGGGACTAACCATGTTGGGGAAGCGGGTCCGGTTATATCTGACATGTGGGCCTCCAAAGGTCTTCAAATCAAGTAGATGACCTTTCCTTGAGATCTTTGCAATCTCAAGGAGTATACGGTACCCAGGGTACCGACAAACCCCTTTGAATTCATGCGAACATTTGAAATTCTTAAAAATCGCCAAAAACTTATGTATGGCTACATAATGCATATAAAACATGGAATACAAGCTCCATATCAAAGAAAAATGAATTTACGGTCATTCTATGCAAGAAATCGTCGTTTTGAGCAAAAATCAATGGCTAACCCTTTTGAATTCACGTGAAAATTTGAAAATTTTAAAAACCCTCGAAAACTTATGTATGGCTACGTAATGCATATACAACATGGAATACAAGCTTCATATCGAAAAAAATGATTTTACAGTCATTCTATGGAAGAAAACGTCGTTTTGAGCAAAATCGAAGGCTAACCCCTTTGAATTCACGCAAAATTTTGACATTTAAAAATCCTCGAAAAATTACGTATGACTACATAATGCATATACAACATGGAATACAATCTCGATCTCGAAGAAAAATGAATTTACGGTCATTCTATGGAAGAAAACGTCGTTTTGAGCAAAATCGAAGGCTAACCCCTTTGAATTCACGCGAAAATTTGACATTTTTAAAAATCCCCGGAAAATTAGGTATGTATACGTAATGCATATACAACATGGAGTATAAGCTCGATCTCGAAGAAAAAATGAATTTATGGTCATTCTATGGAAGAAGACGTCGTTTTGAGTAAAATCGAAGGTAAACCCATTTGAAAATTCACGCGAAAATTTGAAATTTTTGAAAAAACTGAAAATTTACGTATGGTTGCGTAATGTATATACAACATGGAATACAAGATTGGTCTCGATGAAAAATGAATTTACGGTCATTCTGTGGAAGAAAACGTCATTTTGAGCAAAATCAAAGGCTAACCCCATTGAATTACGCGAAAATTTTGCATTTTTAAAAATCACCAAAAACTTACATATGGTTACGTAATGCATATACAACATAGAATATAAGCTGGAGCTCGAAGAAAAATAAATTTACGGTCATTCTATGGAAGAAAAGGTCGTTTTGAGCAAAATCGAAGGCTAACCCCTTTGAATTCACGTGAAAATTTGAAATTTTTAAAAATTTCCGAAAACTTACATATGGCTACGTAATGCATATGCAACATGGAATAAAAGCTCTATCTTGAACAAAAAGAATTTACGGTCATTCTATGGAAGAAAACATCGTTTTGAGCAAAATCGAAGGCTAATCCATTTGAATTCAAGTGAAAATTTAATATTTTCTAAAATACTCAAAAACTTACGTATGCATACGTAATGCATATACAACATGGAATACAAACTCGATCTAAAAAATGAATTTACGGTCATTCTTTGGAAGAAAACTGCATTTTGAGTATCGAAAGCTAACCCCTTTGAATTCAGGCGAAAAATTGGAATTTTTAAAAGTCCCCGAAAAATTATGTATGGCTATGTAATGCATATAAAACATGAAATAGAATCTCTATCTCAAAGAAAAATGAATTTACGGTCATTCTATGGAAGAAAACGTCGTTTTGCAAAATCAAAGGCTAACCCCTTTGAATTCATGCGAAAATTTGATTTTTTTTTTAAAATCCCCGAAAACTTATGTATGGCTACGTAATGCATATAAAAAATGGAAAACAAGCTCCATCTCGAAGAAAAAATGAATTTATGGTCATTCTATGGAACAAAACGTCGTTTTAAGCAAAATTGAAGGCTAAGCCCTCTGAATTCATGCAAAAATTAGAAAATTTTAAAAATCCCTAAAAACTTATGCATGGCTACGTAATGCATATACAACATAGAATACAAGCTCGATCTTGAAGAAAAATGAGTTTACGGTCATTCTATGGAAGAAAACGTCGTTTTGAGCAAAATCGAAGGCTAACCCCTTTGAATTCACGTGAAAATTTGATATTTTTTAAGTTCCTGAAAACTTTCGTATGGCTACATAATCCATATACAACATGTAATCCAAGCTCGATCTTGAATAAAAATAAATTTACGGTCATTCAATGGAGGAAAACGTCATTTTGAGCAAAATCAAAGGCTAACCCTTTGAATTCATGCAAAAATTTGACATTTTTAAAAATCCCTAAAAACTTACGTATGGCTACGTATTGCATATACAACATGGAATATAATATCTATCTCAAAGAAAAATGAATTTACGGTCATTCTATGGAAGAAAACGTCGTTTTGAGCAAAATCGAAGGCTAACCCCTTTGAATTCACGTGAAAATTTGAAAATTTTAAAAATCCCTAAAAACATATGTATGGCTACGTAATGCATATACAACATGGAATACAAGCTCTATCTCGAACAAAAAGAATTTATGGTCATTCTATGGAAGAAAACGTCGTTTTGAGCAAAATCGAAAGCTAATCCATTTGAATTGAAGCGAAAATTTGATATTTTCTATAATACCCAAAAACTTACGTATGTCTACGTAATGCATATACAATATGGAAAACAAACTCGATCTAAAAAAATGAATTTACAGTCATTCTTTGGAAGAAAACTGCGTTTTGAGTAAAATCGAAAGCTAACTCCTCTGAATTCAGGCAAAATTTGAAATTTTTAAAAATCCCCGAAAATTATGTATGGCTATGTAATGCATATAAAACATTGAATACGAGCTCCATATCAAAGAAAAATGAATTTACGGTCATTCTATAGAAGAAAATGTCGTTTTGCAAAACCAAAGGCTAACCCCTTTGAATTCACGCGAAAATTTGAAATTTTTAAAAATACCCGAAAACTAACGTATGGCTACGTAATGCATATAAAGAAATGGAAAACAAGCTACATCTTGAAGAAAAAATGAATTTATGGTCATTCTATGGAAGAAAATATCGTTTTGAGCAAAATCGAAGGCTAACTCATTTGAATTCACGCGAAAATTTGAAATTTCTAAAAATTCTAGAAAACTTATGTATGGCTACTTAATGCATATACAACATAGAATACAAGCTCGATCTCAAAGAAAAATGAATTTACGGTCATTCTATGGAAGAAAACGTCGTTTTGAGCAAAATTGAAGGCTAACCCCTTTGAATTCACGTGAAAATTTGATATTTTTTAAATTCCTGAAAACTTACATAGGGCTACATAATGCATATACAACATGGAATCCAAGCTCGATCTCGAAGGAAAATGAATTTACGGTCATTCAATGGAAGAAAACGTCATTTTGAGCAAAATCAAAGGCTAACCCCTTTGAATTCATGCGAAAATTTGACATTTTTAAAAATACCCGAAAACTTACGTTTGACTACGTAATACATATAAAACATGGAATATAAGATCGATATAAAAGAAAAATGAATTTACGATCATTCTATGGAAGAAAATGTCGCTTTGAGCAAAATCGAAGGCTAACCCCTTTGAATTCACGCGAAAATTTGAAATTTTTAAAAATCTCTTGAAACATACGTATGGCTACGTAATGCATATACAACATAGAATACAAGCTAGATATCAAAGAAAAATGAATTTACGGTCATTCTATGGAAGAAAACGTCGTTTTGAGCAAAATCGAAGGCTAATCCCTTTGAATTCACGTGAAAACTTGAAAATTTTAAAAATCCCTGAAAACATATGTATGGCTACGTAATGCATATACAACATGGAATACAAGCTCTATCTCGAAAAAAAGAATTTATGGTCATTCTATGGAAGAAAACGTCGTTTTGAGCAAAATTGAAAGCTAATCCATTTGAATTGAAGCGAAAATTTGATATTTTCTAAAATACCCAAAAACTTACGTATGCCTACGTAATGCATATACAACATGGAATACAAACTCGATCTAAAAAAATGAATTTACGGTCATTCTTTGGAAGAAAACTGCGTTTTGAGTAAAATCGAAAGCTAACCCCTATGAATTCAGGCGAAATGTGAAATTTTAAAAATCCCCAAAAATTATGTATGGCTATGTAATGCATATAAAACATTGAATACGAGCTCCATCTCAAAGAAAAATGAATTTACGATCATTCTATGGGAGAAAACGTCGTTCTGCAAAATCGAAGGCTAACCACTTTGAATTCACGCGAAAATTTGAAATTTTTGAAAA
The DNA here is from genome assembly GCA_036927565.1 of Tuctoria greenei. Lineage (NCBI taxonomy): Eukaryota > Viridiplantae > Streptophyta > Magnoliopsida > Poales > Poaceae > Tuctoria > Tuctoria greenei. The sequence continues at coordinate 1,605,293 of JAYESD010000006.1, read as the reverse complement.
TCCCCGAAAACTTACGTATGGCTACGTAATGCATATAAGGAAATGGAAAACAAGCTACATATCGAAGAAAAAATGAATTTATGGTCATTCAATGGAAGAAAACATCGTTTTGAGCAAAATCGAAGGCTAACTCATTTGAATTCACACGAAAAATTGAAGTTTTTAAAAATTCTAGAAAACTTATGTATGGCTACGTAATGCATATACAACATAGAATACAAGCTCGATCTCAAAGAAAAATGAATTTACGGTAATTCTATGGAAGAAAACGTCGTTTTGAGCAAAATTGAAGGCTAACCCCTTCGAATTCACGTGAAAATTTGATATTTTTTAAATTCCTGAAAACTTACGTATGGCTACATAATGCATATAAAACATGGAATCCAAGCTCGATCTCGAAGAAAAATGAATTTACGGTCACTCAATGGAAGAAAATGTCGTTTTGAGCAAAATCAAAGGCTAACCCCTTTGAATTCTTGCGAAAATTTGACATTTTTAAAAATACCCGAAAACTTACATATGACTACGTAATGCATATACAACATGGAATATAAGATCGATCCAAAAGAAAAATGAATTTACGATCATTCTATGGAAGAAAATGTCATTTTGAGCAAAATCGAAGGCTAACCCCTTTGAATTCACGCGAAAATTTGAAATTTTTAAAAATCTCTGGAAACTTACGTATGGCTATGTAATGCATATACAACATGGAATACAAGCTCGATATTGAAGAAAAATGAATTTACGGTCATTCAATGGAAGAAAACGTCATTTTGAGCAAAATTGAAGGCTAACCCATTTGAATTCACACGAAAATTTAATATTTTTGAAAATATCCGAAAACTTACGTATGGTTGTGTAATGTATATACAACATGGAATACAAGCTCGATCTCGAAGAAAAATAAATTTACGGTAATTCTATGGAAGAAAACGTCGTTTTGAGCAAAATCCAAGGCTAATCCCTTTGAATTCACGGGAAAATTTGACATTTTTAAAAATCCCCGAAAACTTACGTATGGCTACGTAATGCATATAAAACATTGAATACAAGGTCGATCTCAAAGAAAAATTAATTTACGGTCACTTTGTGTGTCTAAGATGTTTTTGCGACACCCCCCCCCCCCCAAACCTGCTAAGGAGCAGCCGGCGGAGGTTCTTTTTTGGAGGGGCGAATTTCTTGGAACCACGAGCTAGATGAACAGTGAGGATTTTTACGTGGTTCAGGCTGCTGGAAGGCGTAATACCCTACATCCACGAGAGGTTGTGTTCTATTGTATGAGTGAGGTGTCAGAGCGGCCTCCTCTTTTGTCGTGGTTGCGTGGTCCTTTTATAGGTGAAGGCCGACAGCTTATATTATGACTGGGGCCCGACAGGTAGCCCCGGATTAATTAGCCATGAAAGTACATTAACATGCCTTGATAACACATTAATGGGTCTTGATGGTGCATTAACGTGTCCTGATGACACGTTAATGAGTCTTGATGGGTCTTGATGGTGCATTAAGATGTCTTGATGACACATTAACGCTGTGTTGATGACGCGCTAATGCGGTATTGAGTGTACATGTCGCCTTCTGGAGCTGCGGGACGCACGGTGGTGGCATCAGACCTCTCATCAGCGGAGAGGCTAAGTCCGAAGCCCTCAGGACACGTGGCAGCACCGGACCTCTCCTTAGCGGGGAGGTTAGGTCCGAAGTCTTCGAGATGCGTGGCAATATCGGACCTTTCCTCACCAGGAAGGCTAGGTTCGGAGTCCTCGTTACACGTGGAAGTATTGGACCTCTCCTCAGCGGGGAGGTTAGGTCCGGAGTCCTCGTGACGCGTGGCAACACCAGACCTCTCCTCAGCGGGGAGGTTAGATCCGGAGTCTTTGAGACGCGTGGCAACACCGGACCTCTCCTCAACAGGGAGGTTAGGTCCGGAGTTGCAGGTTGTCAGAGCCGTCTTGTTTTCCTTGTATGCGGAGTTACCCGATCAGCAGGGTATCGTCAGTGGCCTCTGGGCCCACCTCAGGAGAGGCAAAGATCCTGGAGGTGGGGCCACCGTCATCAACGCTAAGAATGTCAACGACGGACTCCCTGAGAGGTGTCAGTGTTGGAGCTCGAGGTCCAATGTCGGAGCTTGGCGTAAGTGTGGGAGCGTCCACCATCAACACTAAGAACGTCGACGGCAGCCCCCTTGGAAGGTGCTGGTGCTGGAGGTTGAGGTCCGATGACAGAGCCCAAAGAAGGGTGAAGTCCTGCACAAGAGTGACAGTAGAAAGAGTAATATTGCTCATTGGTTACAATCTTCCTACCCTCAGTTTTGTTGTGGCTTACGGTCCTTAGCCGGTCTACGGGGCCTGAGTAATTCAGTGTGATAGTATTCGAGTACTGGTTGTCGCCTCACCCAGGAACTTGTGCTTTCCAGACCCGCCTTACTGTGATGCAACACCAGAATAGGTAGAGTGGCGTACTTAGGGTGCTGGACCAGGCTAAGTCTTTAGCCGACTCTGGACCTATCATTGGCGTTGTATTTCAGGCGAGTAGACCATTCAGCGGGCACGAGATCCCAAATGAAAATTACCAGAAATACCCAAAAATATCATAGTTGCTTCAGGTTGTTCGTCTGCAGCGGGATAGCACAACTCTCACTATGGGAAACAGAAAGATATAACAGAGCGAAAAAGGGAATAATATGCATAATATTTAAGCAAAATTATGTGAACATAGTGACAATATCCGGATTTTGGTTATTGCTTTCTCCAGGAGCATGTGCCTTTCAGTCTCCGGTACTGAACCGCAGTGCTGGGGAGGAAGAGTGCACGACTTTGGGTGCACTCTTAGGGTCACAGGGCACGACTTTGGGTGCACGACCAGACTAAGCAGTCTACACACTCTTGACCTCCCACTGACATTAGTCTTTCGGGAGACGTCCGACCCCCAGTACTCAGCTGCAACATTGGAAAGGTAGAGTGTGCATACTTAGGATGCAGGACTAAGCTAAGCAGGTAGCACACTTCGGACCTCCAATATTCAGTCGCAAGAAAGGTAGAATGTGCATACTTAGGGTTCTGGAGCAGGCTAAGCAGACAGCGCACTCCGGACCCTCTATTGACATTAGCTTTTCATGGGAGTGATCGTTCAGCGCCATGGGACTCCAATCAGGAAAATAACCATGGAGAACGGATACATCACAGGTACCTCGTGGCGTCATTGTTGCCGTTGTCGTAGGTAGTCGTCGTATTGTGGCAGAAGTAGCCATGAGGCAATGTGCACAGGCTTAGGGTCACGAGGCACTTGCCGAGAGTGCACGACCAGGCTAAGCAGGCTGCACACTTTGGACCTCCCACTGGCAGCGGCGGCATATCCACTGGAACACGAAGCGTGTGTCCGTCGGGTCAGCTCGCTATGGAGCGGGAAGTGGCGTTGTCTTCCTTGCTCCCTTCATGGCACGAGGGTCAAGAAGAGTCGGCGATGGACTGAAGAATCACCATCGTGGTGAGGCTCGACGATCCAAAAAAGTGCCCCCCTACCTGGCGCGCCAAAATGTCGAAGATGTTTTTGTGACACTTCCCCCAGACCTGCTAAGGAGCAGCCTGTAAAGGTTTTTTTTTAGAGGGGTGAATTTCTTGGAACCACGAGCTAGATGAATATTGAGAATTTTTACGTGGTTCGGACCGCCGGGAGGCGTAATACCCTACATCTACGGGAGGTTGTGTTGTATTGTATGAGCAAGGTGTCAGAGCGACCTCCTCTTTTGTCGTCGCTACCTGATCCTTTTATAGGTGAAGGCCGACAACTTACATTATGACCGGGGCCTGACAGGTAGCCCTGGTAATTAGCCATAAAAGTGCATTAACGTGCCTTTATGACACGTTAATGGGTCTTGATGGTGCATTAACGTGTCCTGATGACACATTAATGAGTCTTGATGGTGCATTAAGATGTCTTGATGACACATTAATATTGTGTTGATGGCGCGTTAATGCGGTCTTGAGTGTACATGTCGCCTTCCGGAGCCGCGGGACGCAAGTTGGCGTCATTAGACCTCTCATCAACGGAGAGGCTAGGTCTGAAGCCCTCGGGACACATGGCAGCACTGGACCTCCCCACATCGGGGAGGTTAGGTATGGAGTCTTCGAGATGCGTGGCAACACCGGACCTTTCCTCAGTAGGGAGGCTAGGTCTGGAGTCCTCGTGATGCGTGGTAGTACCGGGCCTCTCCTCAGCGGGGAGGATAGGTCCGGAGTCCTCGTGACGCGTGGCAGCACCGGACCTCTCCTCAACGGGGAGGTTAGGTCCGGAGTCTTCGAGACGCGTGGCAAAACCGGACCTCTCCTCAACAGGGAGGTTAGGTCCAGAGTTGCAGGTTGTCGGAGCCGTCTTGTCTTCCTTGTATGCGGAGGTACCCGGTCAGCAGGGTACCGACACTACGGAAGAAAACGTCATTTTGAGCAAAATCGAAGGCTACCCCCTTTGAATTCACGCGAATATTTGAAAATTTAAAAATCCCTGAAAACTTACGTATGGCTACATAATGCATATAAAACCTAGAATACAAGCTTCATCTCGAAGAAAAATGAATTTACGACCATTCCATGCAAAAACGTCGTTTTGAGCAAAATCGTAAGCTAACCCTTTTGAATTCACGTGAAAATTTTAAATTTTTAAAAATCCCCCAAAACCTACATATGGCTACGTAATGCATATAAAACATGGAATACAAGATTGATCTCGAAGAAAAATGAATTTAGGGTCATTCTATGGAAGAAAATGTTGTTTTGAGCAAAATTGAAGGCTAACCCGTTTGAATTCACGCGAAAGTTTGAAATTTTTAGAAATCCACAAAAACTTATGAATGGCTACATAATGCATATAAAACGCGGAATACAAGCTCCATCTCGAAGAAAAATGAATTTATGGTCATCCTATGGAAGAAAACGTCGTTTTGAGCAAAATCGAAGACTAATCCCTTTGAATTCACGCAAAAATTTGAAAATTTTTAAAATCCCCAAAAACTTACGTATGGCTACACAACGCATATACAACATGGAATACAAACTCGATCTCAAAGAAAAATGAATTTACGGTCATTCTATGGAAGAAAACGTCATTTTGAGCAAAATCGAAGGCTAACCCCTTTGAATTCACGCGAAAATTTGAAATTTTTAAAAATCCCTGAAAACTTACGTATGGCTACGTAGTGCATATACAACATGGAATACAAGCTCGCTCCCGAAGAAAAATGAATTTACGGTCATTCTATGGAAGAAAATGTCGTTTTGAGTAAAATTGAAGGCTAACCCATTTGAATTCACGCAAAAAATTAATATTTTTGAAAATACCCGAAAAAATTACTTATGGCTGCGTAATGTATATACAACATGGAATACAAGCTCAATCTCGAAGAAAAATGAATTTACGGTCATTCTATAAAACAAAAGGTCGTTTTGAGCAAAATCGAAAGTTAACCCCTTAGAATTCACGCGGAAATTTTAAAATTTTAAAACTCCCCAAAAACTTATGTATGGCTACTTAATGAATATACAAATGGAATACAAACACGATCTCGAAGAAAAATGAATTTACGGTGATTCTATGGAAGAAAACATCGTTTTCAGCGAAATCGAAAGCTAATCCATTTGAATTCACGCGAAAATTTGATATTTTTGAAAAACCCGAAAACTTACGTATGGCTGCGTAATGTATATACAACATAGAATATAAGCTCGATCTTAAAAAAATGAATTTACGGTCATTCTATGGAAGAAAACGTCATTTTGAGCAAAATCAAAGACTAACCCCTTTGAATTCACGCGAAATGTTGATATTTCTGAAAAACTCGAAAACTTACGTATGGCTGAGTAATGTATATACAACATGACATACAAGCTCGACCTTGAAGAAAAATGAATTTACGGTCATTCTATGGAAGAAAACGTTGTTTCGAGCAAAATCGAGAGCTAACCCCTTTGAATTCACGCGAACATTTGAAATTTTCAAAAATCCCCGAAAACTTATGTATGGATATGTAATGCATATAAAACATGGAATACAAACTCCATCTCGAAGAAAAATGAATTTACGGTCATTCGCTGCAAAAACACGTCGTTTGAGCAAAATTGAAGTCTAACCCTTTTAAAATCATGTGAAATTTTGAAATTTTTAAAAATCCCCCAAAACTTACATATGGCTATGTAATGCATATACAACAAGGAATACAAGCTTTAGGTCGAGAAAAATGAATTTACGGTCATTCTATAGAAGAAAACGTCGTTTTGAGCAAAATCGAAGGCTAACCCCTTTGAATTCATGTGAAAATTTGAAATTTTAAAAAAATCCCAAAAACTTACTATGACTACATAATGCATATAAAACATGGAATACAAGCTCCATCTCAAGGAAAAATGAATTTGCGGTCATTCTATGCAAGAAAACGTTGTTTTGAGCAAAATCGAAGGCTAACCCTTTGAATTCACGTGAAAATTTGAAAATTTTAAAAATCCCTAAAAACTTATGTATGGCTACGTAATGCATATAAAACATAGAGTACAAGCTCCATCTCGAAAAAATTAAATTTTATGGTCATTCTATGCAAGAAAACGTCATTTTGAGCAAAATCGAAGGCTAACCCTTTTGAATTCACGCGAAAATTTGAAATTTTTAAAAACCTCCGAAAACTTACGTATGGCTACTTAATACATATACAACCTTTAATGCAAGCTTGATCTCGAAGAAAAATGAGTTTACGGTCATTCTATGGAAGAAAACGTTGTACTGAGCAAAATCGAATGCTAACCCCCTTGAATTCACGCGAAAATTTTAAATTTTTAAAAATCCCTGAAAACTTACGTATGGATAAGTAATACATATACAACATGGAATACAAGTTTAATCTCAAAGAAAAGAGAATTTCCGGTCATTATATGGAAGAAAACGTCGTTTTGAGCAAAATCGAAAGCTAACCCCTTTGAATTCACATGAAAATTTGATATTTTTGAAAATACCTGAAAACTTACGCATGACTACGAAATGCATATACAACATGGAATACAAACTCGATCTAAAAAAATGAATTTACGGTCATTCTTTGGAAGAAAATTGATTTTTGAGTAAAATCAAAGGCTAACCCCTTTGAATTCACGTGAAAATTTGAAATTTTTAAAAATCTCCGAAAACTTTCATATCGCTACGTAATGAATATAAAGAATGGAATACAAGGATCATCTCGAAGAAAAATGAATTTACGGTCAGTCTATGGAAGAAAACGTCGTTTTGCAAAATCAAAGGCTAACCTCTTTGAATTCTCGCGAAAATTTGATATTTTTGAAAATACCCAAAAACTTACGTATGGCTATGTAATGTATATACAACATGGAATACAAGCTCGAACTTGAAGAAAAATGAATTTACGGTCATTCTATGGAAGAAAACGTCGTTTTGAGCAAAATCGAAGGCTAACCCCTTTGAATTCACACGAAAATTTTAAATTTTTAAAAATCCCCGAAAACTTACGTATGGCTACGTAATGCATATACAACATGGAATACAAGCTCAATCTTGAAGAAAAATGAATTTACGGTCATTCTATAGAAGAAAACGTTGTTTTGAGCAAAATCGAAGGTTAACCTCTTTGAATTGACGTGAAAATTTGATTTTTTTTTAAAAAAACCAAAAACTTATGTATGGCTACGTAATGCATATACAACATGTAATACAAGCTCGATATCGAATAAAAATGAATTTACAGTCATTCTATGAAAGAAAACATTGTTTTGAGCAAAATCGAAGGCTAACCCCTTTGAATTCACGCGAAAATTTGAAAATTTCAAAAATACACGAAAACAAACGTATGGCTACGTAATGAATATAAAACATGGAATACAAGCACCATCTTGAAGAAAAATGATTTACGATCATTATATGGAAGAAAACATCGTTTTGAGCAAAATCTAAGGCTAACCCCTTTAAATTCACTTGAAAATTTGAAAATTTAAAAATCTCCAAAAACTTACGTATGGCTACGAAATGCATATACAACATGGAATACAAGCTCGATCTTGAAGAAATATGAATTTATTATCATTCTATGAAAGAAAATGTCATTTTGAGCAAAATTAAAGGCTAACCCCTTTGAATTTACGCGAAAATTTGATATTTTTGAAAATTTCTGAGAACTTGCGTATGCCTACTTTATGTATATACAACATGAAATACAAGCTCGATCTCTAAGAAAAATGAATTTACTGTCATTCTATGCAATAAAACGTCATTTTGAGCAAAATCGAAGGTTACCCTTTGAGTTACCCTTTGAATTCATGCGAAAATTTAAAATTTTTAAAAATTCCCAAAAACTTACGTATGGCTATGTAATGCATATACAACATGGAATACAAGCTCGATCTCGAAGAAAGTGAATTTACGGTCATTTTATGGAAGAAAACGTCGTTTTGAGCAAAATCGAAGGCTAACATATTTGAATTCATGCGAAAATTTTGATATTTTTGAAAATTCCTGAAAACTTACGTATGCCTATGTTATGCATATAAAACATGGAATACAAGCTCTATTTTGAAGAAATATGAATTTACGGTCATTCTATGCAGGAAAACGTCGTTTTGAACAAAATCGAAGGCAAACTGTCACGGTATGCCTGATCAATCAAACTTTCGCTTGCATGTATGTTATTGTTGCAAAACTACAAGTACATTACAACATGCCATTGGAATGCTCGTGGCCTTCTATTGCCATCTGATTGTGACCCCGCTGTCAAGCTGGAAGTCCCTCAACTCCTAATCATTTAGATACACTACTTTTGGATCTTTTTATGAACTAGTCGGTGACAAATAAAAAGATCTGAAGAGAATAAGTACTGAGGTAATCAACTGTCACTATGTTAACAACTAGCCAACAAATAGATGCTACTTGATACATGCATCTCCTCCTAGTGTCATTCGCACTCGTATCAACGGTCAGTCTGCTGGTTGTCGAGTCGTGTGTGGGGATCACTTTGCGTGCGAACCCAACATCATCTGCCCTTCCGAACTAGCTACTCAGTCGCTCGTCCTACGGCGGCGCGTAGCTAGCGACTGTCCAGCTAGTAGCCCAGTACCGACCGCAGTTCATCTGCATGCATTAAGCGTCCCTCGTACATGTAGATTTTCTTTAAACATGAAATATGAGTTTGTCTGTAATTACATTTAATTAAATAAAGTTCAATATAACTATTAGACATTCGAGCAGGTTCTAGAGGGTTACTAGCAAAAATCAACAAACATATGAAAAAATCAAACCAATGACATAAATATCAAACAATGTATATATATTGTAACAAATCCATCCACTCCATAATGATTGAGTTCAAGTGTGAAATTGGGCAAAGAGGAATTGTTTTTTCTTGCCCCCTAGATCTTATTGGTTAATCAAAAGTCTTTCATGTTATATTAAGTTGACAAAAAATGTTTTGAAATAAAATTACAACTGAAGATAGGGTAGGACTAGAGTAGCAAATTTCTTATGTATTAAATATGGATGTGTTCAAGATCTTGAATGTTGTTCGAGAAATTATAAAGTCAGAAAAGTAGAAAAAATTGAGTTATGTCCACGTATCAGAAAAATATAACTTAGAAATATAAAGAAAATTAACAAAATATAGAAAAATATAACATAGTACACACATACTGTACTAATAATCTCATTAAAATACTAAAGAGCATCTATTACAGTAATGTAGTAATAAACATAAAACTACTCATCTATATATCTCAACCGATTCTATCGTAAAAACACCACATGTAACTTTCATTTTTCACTCATATAAGTGTTATAGAGATGTCGCTGTTCTGGTTCTTTCTGTCAACACCAACACATCAAACATAAATATCAATCATCAAAAGTTAGTGAAGAATACAATATATCAAAGTAAAATGTATTTACCTTTTCTAAGACGCTCAAGCTCATCTTGTGTTGCAAGAAGCCTATAAAGGCACACATATATAGATCAACTCTCAAAATCATAATAGGTTCATTTGTTAGACTAAAAAGACACATTTCAAAATCAAATACTTACATTTTCTCTAAACTATTAATGCGTTCTAATAACTCCTTTTCTCTTTGTGTTGCTCCTTCAAGCTGTCAAAAAATGTATTTCTGTGTAATTATAAGTTTATGACTTGGATTCTATTATGCAGTATCTATACAATCAAGTTCATAATTGGATCATTTGTGAAATTATATGTGCATGAATATGTGAATTATATGTGCATGAACATGTCAAACTACAAAAAAGATATGCATGAGGAATAGCTGTCCTATTTTTTTTTAACAAATTTCACATAGCTTTCTATGATTTCTATCAATTTGTTTTAAGAGTGAGTATATACTTTTTTCTATTTACTTACCTCATGGATGAAAACATTATATTATACATGTCATGGTTCATTGTATATTATTGTTAGATACCAAATAAAAATAAAGCTCACACATAATCTAATTAGACTATTGCAGGAAAAAATGTTAGTTTATAGAAAACAAGGTGTGAAGAAGATGCCATATTTTCATTTTCATTATAGATAATGTATTATGTATTTAATATGCAAAAAAATGTGGATGGTTGAATCAAAGCTGCTTTTAATAACAATGATACAAATTACACCAAATAATGAACTAAGGCAATATGAGTTTGGAATAAGTTTGTAATCAGCTAAACTCGAGAAAATGTTGAATATTAATTTGTCATAGAAAATACTAGAAATGAATGTACCCAAGTGTAAGATAAACAAAATAGTTTGAATCAGACCTTGTTGTAGTCATGTATTACTTTAAAGCGACCCTTTTGAAATGCAGTCTTCTCCAGATATTCATTTACATCTTTACAAGTAGAAACTGCATAATATATTCAAATAATAAAATATTTAAATAACATATATCACCACAAATATATAATCAACATAAAGTAACACAAAATGTAGATGTTAGATTACATTACAACTATTTTCCATGCATGGAAAAAATATATTTACTTTGGGGTTAAAGAACGTCAAAACATACTTGCCCTTGTGAGTTGCTTAGCAGGTGTTATGGAATGTACTTCAAATGGATCATTACGCATAAGGTCATTAGGGCTTCCTTTGTCAAGCTGGTTCAAACTGGTAGAGGCAACTAGGTTAGGGAAAAATACAACATAATTGTGTAAATATTTAAAATAATTAAAATGAATTATGGAAATTTGTATCAATAAATTGAAGACGAAGATATGAATAATCACCCCTTAAAATGTCTTTATATACCACAAGGTGCAAATATGTTACGACAAAAAACTAAAGATAAAACAACAATTGCAATAGTGTGTTACGAGACAGAAATGATTTACTTTTAATGAGGAAAAGGATTTACACATTTATGTTTCGATAAAAAAACGGTGCAACCTTTGTGATAAGGACATTGGGCTTGTCGAATTTGATTGTCCCGAACCTTCATCACACATATTCTGCAAAATTTGATTGCTAAATAAATTATGCTAACTCGCTTAAGATGGAGAGATAATTATGACATTGGAAATTTAGAGTTACCATTTTGTCATCACTCTTGGAGCAAACCGGTGTTTCTACCTCTTGTGATGAAGTAGTGTTATCAACGGTATCAATTTCAAATAGAAAGCGTAAAACAGCTTCCGCTTCATCCTCGTCAGGGTACTACAATAAATTAGAAGACGAGTGATGGAACTAAGCAATATAAAAGTCTTAACAACAACCTTATTTATTGATTAGACGTGTACCTTTGAAGCTTGGGCTTTTAAGTCTTCAATATCAAAGTTCCACTCGCTCACACCTCTTATATACTCTTCCTGTTAAATTTCATATGTTATTCAATACCATCCTTGGAAAGCAATACATTTAAAAGACAAGAATTTTCCAATGTTGAATTGTAACATTAAGAATGAATCAGCTGAACAACTCATAGAAACTAAAATAGTTCATTTCTATGCGAAATTAACTATTATATATAGCCATACATATATATTAACACATATATAAAAACGGAAAATCTCTTTTGTGAAACCTGTGATGCCTTCTCTTTGAGTTTGTCATGAGGTTTCCTGTCCGCTTGCAACTTTGTTTCATTCTCCTATACAAATCAAATCATTACCAATTCATACTATAATAATATCAATGATACCTAAATAAGAAAGAAGAAGTATTTATACCTTTATCGATTGTAATCTCTCACCCAATGGTGGCAGTCTATTTAGCATGCGTTTCATGGTATTGTGTTCAGACTTTGCTTTTCTGAAAAATGGGTGCTTTAATAAATTTGTGGCTGATGGCCTTTTTGTTGGATCTTTTATTAGACAAGCTGCAATCATACTCTTAAAAGACTGCAATGCAGGAAGAAAAAATGAATCAATTTTGTGACACATAAATAAGTTTATAAGAAATTATACTAGCTAATAAAGCTATACTTCTGTAAACTTCTTCTCCTTTGTGTTACTAAGTGATGGAGGAGCATGTGTTAGTGTCATGAGAAAGACCTACACGTCATTTCAAAAGCTTGTTTAGACACCGTAGCATTATGATAAACACATTTATATTAAATTAACACAAAACCTTTGCTGGGGGTTGACTAGAAAATGGAGCATGTCCAATAGCAAGCTCAACTGCAGTTATACCAAAAGACCAAATATCTGCCCTGTAATTGTTTTCTAACTTAGAAATCAACTCATACGATATATGTTAAATGACAAGTAAAATAAGAAATGTACTTAAAATCATAATCCTTTTGCTCCATAACTTCAGGCGCCATCCTTGAAAAAAAATGAAAAATGTTGTGTTAGCGTGCTAGAGCAAATAGATAGTTAAGTTACATAGTAACTCAAAATTAATAATGTTTGTTTCTTGATAACTACCAACAAGGCGTCCCAACAAGTGTCTTTCTTTTGCCATGTCTGTTGATAATTGAATCATAAAGACTGGCTGTAACTCCAAAATCAGATAATTTCACTCCTTTTTCTTGATCAAGAAGTATATTTCCTGCCTGTGTTCATGCATGTACCAGTAAATACGTTGTAGTAGAACAGAAAGACAAGTTCAATATATGTTGTGACAAATGCATATAGGGCTGAAATGAAGTGTACCTTTACATCACGATGTATGTGACCATTCTCATGAAGGTATTCTAAGCCTTTCAAAGATTCGCGCAAAACAAAAGCTATGAAGCATTCGTCCTTGAACCCTTTCGGGTACGAAGATTTCATGAGGTGGTAGCATGAACCACCAGCCATGTAGGGCATCACGATCCACAAGGTTTCGCCCTCGGTGAATGAGCAGTATGCACTGAGAAGATTGGGATGGTCAGTCATGATCATGGTCTTGACTTCCTCTGACGCATTGATCTGCAGAAGAAAACCAGTGAAGACATAGTTGTTCATAGGTAGAAGGTAGCTCAGTCATTCAGTATAGCTACTAAAAATCCTTCTTGCAGCTGCATGTCATAATTCTTACAATGATTATTCCTCAATACCATTTGCACATCTTAAATCTAATATTTTGAGGATTTGCATGCCTAAGAAAATGAAAAGAAAGTGTAAAGTTTGCACGCATTTGTGGATCCCAAGAGCCCGCAATCCTAGCTAAGCATATAGAAATTATGTACGCATGCAATGGACAGAGATGAGAAGACATATATACCACGTCAGACTCGGTGCGCTGCGACATGTTCATGATCTTGATGGCGACGTTCTCGCCGTCGAGCGGCAGGCAGCGCGCCCGGCGCACGACCGCGGTGGCGCCGTCCCCGATGGGCTCGAGCAGCTCGTAGTCCGCCGCCCGGATGGGGAACTCCCGCTTCCTTCCCTTGGGCGTCGACGGCCCCGCCTTCTTCCCCTTCTCCCCGAACGACCACATCTTCTTCTTCCTTTCGGCCTCCTCTTTACCCGGAAGCCAAGAACACACAGGCCGCCGCTTACCAAAATCAACCGGATCGAACGAGTCCGCCACCGATGGAAACCGTAGCGACGCGATCCGATCTGATGATGTCCATGCGCCCGGCCGCCGGCCGATGTGGGATCTGCGTGCGGGGGCGAGGCTTTAGGAGGTCGACACACGGGGCGCGCGAGAGATCGAGGATCTCGTGAGCGAAAGGAGGAGAAAGGAAGGGGGGCGAAGAAGCGGTGGCCGGTGGTGGAGGGCGAGATATTTATACCGGACGCGACGGAGCTGGGAAGCTAGCAGGACCAGGTGGTTAGACGGCGGGAACGGGACCAAGACCAACCATCGCCGTCGTGTCACTCCGGCCGGGGGCTCGGCTTTCTGTTAGGTTCTGTCGTCGTGATATATACGGGTCGGGTGAGCTCCTCTCGGTGTGCAGCAGGCGGCCGGCTCGGCTCCTCTCCGCGACATGGCCGGCGACGGAAGCGTCCGATCCGGGTGACCGGGTCACGTGCATGCAGGCGTTGATCTCTAATCAGACGACGGTGACGGACAGACCAGCGCTCGCTCGATCGATCGCGCGCATCTTCTTCTGCCTTTTCCACGCACACGTGCACGGCCTTTTTAGTGCACTTTTGCAAGACGAGTCGACGCCACGAACCGGCCCGCCCGTGACGATGTACAACAGTACGTGTACTCGACAAACTTTACCTTGCCGATCATACAAGGTAACCATTAATTCAATTTAGACGTGGTCCGTTATAGTTACAGATCAATATGATTGACGCACCTACCATATCAAAAACAGAAGTAGTATCAACTTCAAATTCTCTCTATATATAGGTCTTACCATCATCTAGAGAAAGCACACGTACCCAAATTAAAAACGCATTCCAATTAAGCACCAGTTAATCAGTGCTCAACATCGCATTTTCTGCGATATCAATTACTCCCTCCGTCCCTATAAACTTGTCGCTTTGTAGTTCATTTTTAAACTACAAAGCGACAAGTTCATGGGGACGGATGAAGTAGTTATTGAGAAGATCAGTTTGATCAAAGACGATGACGAACCCCATGCAGTGCATGACCCACGACTCGACTCGGGAGAAATGTGAGCGCGCCAGCGAGAACCATGTGAGGCGCAACTGCAAGGTACTGCAGCATATGTACGTACGGACGGACGTCTATTGTTTTGGCAGGCACCCGTGATCGGTTATGAATGCTCGACTGTATGTTTCATCTAGACAGTCTCCAGAGCGAGGGAGGAAGACGCGAGACTCGGCGAACGCATTGTTATATACTCCCTCTATCCCCATGAACTTGTCGCTTTGTAGTTCATTTTTGAACTACAAAGCGACAAGTTCATGGGGACGGAGGGAGTAAGTATAAATCACATATTTCTAGCATATTTTAGTACACATGGAGCCTGTGCTGTTAAAATGATGACAAGGTTTACTAATGATGGTCATCACAATCCGTTGTAGTCTAGCTGGTTAGGATACTCGGCTCTCACCCGAGAGACCCGGGTTCGAGTCCCGGCAACGGAATATTTTTGGGTTCGGAAACGGAATTTTTTTTGGGTTTGCTCTGCGTCTCCTTCTCCTTCGCCTTCGACAAGCGCGTAGTGATAAGACGTGGCTTTTGCGTAGTATTGTACTCGTCCTGCGCACTGCACCAGTGTAGCTACGCAGGTCCTCCACGTACGGCTACTAATCCTCCCGTAATTAAAGGGCAACACGAGGCAGTAATTATCCGGCCCACCCACACGCAGACGATGCACAGTCTAGAGATTAGTGTAGGAGTACGTGCGTGGCAGCTAGCAGGGAGTCAGAGTAACGTACCGTGTAGTACGAGACAAGCAAGCTATACGGAGGAGACAGTACAGAGGCATTACTACGAGACAACAAGCTACTCGTACTCCTCTCCACCCTACCACCACCGTTTTTCCCTCTCGTCATCGTCCTTTGCCTGGCCTGGGTTGAGCTCTGAGCTCGACAGGACACGGGCGCTCCACATGCCCGATCGAGGACCGGCCGGCGATCGAGCTGTATGTATGCAAGCGACAGCGACGGATCGGCCGGCGGATCGGAGTGGTAGAAACTTGCTCCGCCGGTGCTCGTCCTTTCCAGGCCCAGGCATCGCGAGTGCAAATCAAATCAATCAATCGATCCGCGCCCAACACACGACCAAACCAACCAAAGAACGGCCGGCAGACATTACGACTGAAATTCACTGGCGATTACGATTTCCCAAGCGGCATGTCTCTTTAATAAACAAAATAATAGCACCCGATTCTTTCGTACGCGTGGTGGCGCAGAGTCCAGTTCGTGACAAGCTGCAGGTGGGCCCCTGTTGGGAATGGGATCATGATTCATGGGGGTCCGATACCTCACTGTTTCTGTTTCTGTTTTCCTTGCTCCTCTCTCCTACCGCTTCCTGCTTATAAGAAGCCGGTTTGGCGTCCGGAGGCAGAGCCCAGAGGAACAGAGGAGGAGCCAGTACCCACACACATCTCCAACTCTGCTTGCCTCTCCCGACCTCTCCTGTCGTCCGGAAACAGAGCATCCTTGTTGCCGGCCAAGCATCTCTCTAAGACCCGCGCGTTACTAGCAGTGTCCACGCCCATATGGCTCCTCCCCTGTCGTCGTGGCCGTGGGCAAGCCTCGGCCAGTATAAGGCATGCATCTATCTCTCTCTTTCTCTTGTTTCTCCTCACGACCATACGTAGCACTGTAGTATCTTCTAAGAAGGCAGCTGCTGTCTGTTCATAGCAGCGCAGTTGTTTGTTTGACATATCTCCTCTTGCCATGTATGTTTGCGTGCGTGCATCGATCAGTACCTGCTGCTTGGGCCTCTGGTGTGGAAGGTGGTGCAAGAATGGCGGGAGCAGGGGGGCGTGCCGCTGGGCTCCTGGTGGCTTCACCTGCTGGTGCTGTTCGCGGCCCGGGGCCTGACCTACCAGTTCTGGTTCTCCTACGGCAACATGCTCTTCCTCACCCGCCGCCGCCGCGTCGTCGCCGACGGCGTCGACTTCCGCCAGGTCGACGCCGAGTGGGACTGGTGAGTATAGTCGTCAGTTGCTTTCCTTTGCTCCTGCGAGTTTAATTAGCTTCTTCGTTGCCCTGGTTGCATTGCAAACCAGTTTGGAGTCATTCAAAGCGCGTGGATAGCTACTAGGTTGGTGTGTTCAAGGCAACTAAACGCTTGGACTGCCCTACGGAGTTGCCCTACTACTACTACTGAGCTCCTATTACGACACTAGTAGGTTCTCGGCCAACAACGCAACCTTTACATAGCGCGTCACAGTAGATTTTTATTTTATCTCACGTAAAAAAAATGTTGGGTACCATACCAACAAAATTTTACTTGCACATCATCTCTCGCCTGTTGGTGTACAGTAACTCTGTACGAGCACGTAGCACTAGTAGTAAATTCTGACCATCTTTTAACGTGCTGTGCAGGGACAACTTTCTGCTGCTTCAGACGCTGATTGGGGCGACGGTGGTCAACAGCCCACTGCTCCCAGGCCTGCGGCAGCTCTGCCTGTGGGACCCGCGCGGGTGGGCCGTCGCCCTGCTGCTGCATGTGGGCTTCTCAGAGCCGGTGTTCTACCTGGCCCATCGGGCCCTCCACCGAGCCCCGCTCTTCAGCCAGTACCACTCCGCTCACCACTGCTCCGGGGTGACCCATCCATTGACAGGTACGTACTGTACTGTACGGACGGGCCTGTCCGTCCCTCCACCTGTCCTCCTCTGGGCCGTCCGTCCCCAGCCGAGCCGAGCCCACCTCCAAAAACCCAACCCAGAAAAGGCGCGGCCAACCCATGTGTGCCTGCAGATCGCATGCACGCAGCCTAGTACAATGATCGTCGCATCATTATCTATCTCTCTGTTCCCACTTGGCTCGCGTTTACAATAATTTTTTACTCTGTTTTTTTTCCCTGACGTGACTTGCGTTGCATTGCAGCCGGGTTTGGGACGCCGCTGGAGGCGCTGCTCCTGACGGTGGCGATGGGGGCCCCGCTGGCAGGGGCGTTCGTGGTGGGGGCCGGGTCCGTGGGCCTGGTCTACGTGCACGCCCTCGCCTTCGACTACCTGAGGGCCATGGGGTACAGCAACGTGGAGGTGGTGTCGCCCAGGGTGTTCGACGCGTTCCCGCCGCTCAGATACATCCTCTACACGCCCTCGCACCTGAGCCTGCACCACCGCGAGAAGCGCGGCAACTTCTGCCTGTTCATGCCGGCGCTGGACGCGGCGGGCGGCACGCTGGACGCGCGGGCCTGGGAGCTGCAGCGGTCGACGTACCTCGGCGAGCGCGCGATGCCGGCGCCGGAGTTCGTGTTCCTGGCGCACGTGGTGGACGTGATGTCGTCGATGCACGTGCCCTTCGCGCTCCGGTCGCTGAGCGCCACGCCCTTCGCCGTCCGCCCCGTCCTGCTGCCCTTCTGGCCCCTCGCCCTCGCCTTCATGCTCCGCCTCTGGTGCTGCTCCAAGACCTTCGTCGTCAGCTTCTACTACCTCCGCGGCCACCTCCACCAGACCTGGACCGTTCCGCGCTACGGTTTCCAGTACTTCTTGCCGGCGGCGAAGAAGGGCATCAACCATCAGATCGAGCTGGCGATCCTGCGGGCCGACAGGATGGGGGTCAAGGTGCTCAGCCTCGCAGCTCTCAACAAGGTCAGCCACAGCATTATCCACATCGATCAACTCGTTTCACATATATACTCGTGATCTCGTATGCTATATATCCGTCCCAGTCAAATCTGAATAGCTAGGAGTGACAAAACCTACACAGCTAGCTGTTCACAGTGCTCTGTTTCACCGCTGACTATCATTGCGTGTATTTTACCGAATTGGATCTCTCCGTTGTCTGTCCAGAACGAGGCGCTGAACGGCGGCGGCACCCTGTTCGTGAACAAGCACCCGGACCTGCGTGTGCGGGTGGTCCACGGCAACACGCTGACGGCGGCCGTGATCCTGAACGAGATCCCCAGCAACGTGAAGGAGGTGCTCCTCACCGGCGCCACCTCCAAGCTCGGCAGGGCCATCGCGCTCTACCTCTGCAGGAAGAAGGTCAGAGTCCTGGTAATAAACGCTCGATCGCTCGCCAGCTGCTCTTCGCTCGTCACCTCCTCTCCTCCGCTCCCCAGACTGCAACAAGAGTTTTCTGACGCTGTCGTCGTGTTCGCGTACGTCCCGCGCCATGTGCAGATGCTGACGGTGTCGTCGGAGAGGTTCCTCAAGGTCCAGAGGGAGGCGCCGGCGGAGTTCCAGCAGTACCTGGTGCAGGTGACCAAGTACCAGGCCGCGCGGGGCTGCCGGACGTGGGTGGTGGGCAAGTGGCTGTCGCCGCGGGAGCAGCGGTGGGCGCCGCCGGGCACGCACTTCCACCAGTTCGTCGTGCCGCCCGTCATCGGCTTCCGCCGGGACTGCACCTACGGCAAGCTCGCCGCCATGCGGCTGCCCAAGGACGTCAAGGGCCTCAGCTCCTGCGAGGTACTGTACAGTAGTACTGTACTGTACTTACTACACGCGAGACCACTGCTATGTACCACCACCACGTGCTCGTGACTGATACGTTCTGTGACACGGTTGTTCGTGTGCAGTACACGATGGAGCGAGGGGTGGTGCACGCGTGCCACGCCGGCGGCGTCGTGCACTTCCTGGAAGGGTGGGACCACCACGAGGTGGGCGCCATCGACGTGGACCGGATCGACGTCGTGTGGCGGGCGGCGCTCAAGCACGGCCTCACGCCGGTGTGAGGCGCGCGCCGGTTGCAGACCGACGCAGTCCACCCCATGCTCGACGACGACGGCGGCGGCTATTGTTGTACCGCTGCATTCTTGCCGAATTTGCTGTGCACCTGAGTCAGTCACCAGTCAGGGGGCTTCAGAAATTGTATGGATACCGATCATCTGACACGAGTGTGAAGCATTACATTTTCCAGGAATTGGAACGTTGCATTCTATGGTTATCTCGCTTGGAAAGCGCCATGTAAATCCTACTGTTTTGAAATAATTGTCGTTTCAAACAAACAAAAGAACTAGAAATAAACTAATGAATGATGTTATAATGACAAATAAATTAAAAAACGGAGGGAGTAATTTGGAACAAGAAATTGCGCCTGGTTTGGCAGATTTCTTTAGAAAAATAAATAAAGTGCTCACTCTCTTTCGAAAGATATCATTTTGAACGCACATGACGTCCCTGGGCTGCAGATCTCGGTTTCGAATCGGCTCTATTGCGTACCGTTTGGCCGTTTTCAAAATTTGAAATCCGGGGCACCCACAATTGTATTCGTCCACCAGATCTCATCACTCCCCCCACCGGCCACCGCTGCTCCGCTCCCCATTCCATTCCTCAATTTCAAATTTGCGCACGCTCCCCTGCCCCTTCGCCTCCCACGCCGAAACCCTAACCGCCGCCGCCGCAATGGGGGGTTCGCACAGCCGCGAGGACCTGGACCTCTCCGACTCCGATGACGACGCGGACTCCCGCGCCTCCGACAACTCCTCCGACTACGGCACGCCGACCCCGGCCACCAGGAAGGGCGGGGCAGTGGCAGGGGCCGGGGCCGCCACCCCAGCCTCGGTCGACGCCGTCGAACGCCACCTCCGCAACCTCCACCTCAAGTACAACGAGCCCATCTCGCCGAACCCTAGCCCCGGGCCCACCCCCGGCGCCGTCAACGCCAACCCCGCCGCCGTCAACGCCGTCAAGCTCTACCTCCACATCGGCGGCTCCTCTGCCTCCGCCAAGTGGATCGTCGCCGACCGCCTGGCCGCGGCCTCCTTCGTCCGCACGGGCGGCGACGACGACGACGAGCAGGAGGAGGAACCCGCATCCAGGCCCTGGTGCCTCGCCGTGGGTTCGAAGATCCGGGCCAGGGTCGGGCCGGAGCTCCAGCTCAAGACGTTCCCCGCGCAGCGCCGCGTGGATTTCGTTGCCGACGGGGTCTGGGCCCTCAAGTTCCTCCACGCCGACGGGTTCGGCGACTTCTGCTCCAAGTACCACAGCTGCCTGTTCGAGAACAGCTACGGCGTCGCGCCCACGGACGAGGGCCGAGCCAAGGTGTTCGGGAAGGACTTCCAGGCGTGGGCGCGCCCGGAGGACGGCGACGAGTCCATATGGGAGGATGCCACCGACGGGTTCTCTCCAGGTCCCAAGGGCACTCCTATGCGGAGCCCGATGCTGAAGCCTCTCATGGAGGATCTGAGGGAGTTCGAGGAGCCGGTTGAGGAAGGCAGTGGAATACAGAGCCTCGCGCTCGGTGCGTTGGACAACAGCTTCCTCGTCGGGGATTCAGGCATTCAGGTTGTTAGAAACTTTGAGCATGGGATACACGGGAGGGGCATGTCTGTGAAGTTCTCTGGAGGGAGCACGAACTTCTCCACACCAAAGAAAGCGCTCCTCA
Organism: Tuctoria greenei; assembly: GCA_036927565.1. Taxonomy (NCBI): domain Eukaryota; kingdom Viridiplantae; phylum Streptophyta; class Magnoliopsida; order Poales; family Poaceae; genus Tuctoria; species Tuctoria greenei. The sequence continues at coordinate 1,583,970 of JAYESD010000006.1, read as the reverse complement.
TGCGGGCTGAAACTAACATGCTCCTGATGAGCCCAGCAACTGATGGGAAGCCACATGCCAAAGGGGTGCACCAATTGGACATCGAGACCGGGAAAGTGGTATCAGAATGGAAGTTTGAGAAGGATGGCACAGATATTAACATGAGGGATATCACCAATGACAGCAAAGGTGCACAGTTGGATCCGTCAGAGTCCACCTTCTTAGGTCTTGATGACAACCGGTTGTGCCGGTGGGATATGAGGGACCGGAGGGGTATTGTGCAGAACTTAGCCAGTGCAACTGAGTCACCAGTATTGCAATGGAGTCAGGGGCATCAGTTCTCCAGGGGAACAAACTTTCAGTGCTTTGCATCTACTGGTGATGGCTCTATCGTAGTTGGGTCGTTGGATGGGAAGATCCGCTTGTACTCGACAAGCTCAATGAGGATGGCAAAGACGGCCTTCCCAGGGCTGGGTTCGCCAATTACTCATGTGGATGTGACTTATGATGGAAAATGGATTCTGGGAACCACCGATACTTACCTGATTCTTATATGCACCATTTTCATCGACAAGGATGGGAAAGAAAAGAATGGATTTACTGGGCGAATGGGGAACAGGATTGCTGCTCCGAGGTTGCTGAAGCTCAACCCACTGGACTCTCATCTAGCAGGAGCGAACAACAAGTTCCGGGAGGGCAGGTTCTCATGGGTCAGTATTATCTTTCAATCTCTGTTTCTATGAAATTTTGTTCAAAGTACCACTGTTGCATCCTGTGAAAACAATATTCCACTTGTTGGGTATCAATTTGCATGATTAAAAGCAACATTTTTTTTGTTATCTAGTATGTCTGGCAATATATGACCTGCCAATTTTTTAGACTAGTTCATACCATCGCTACTAGATTCATTTTGTGCAGCTTTTGCTTGTTCACATCACTCAATTGTTGCCCCACTATCGTTTATATATGACACTACGGCTACTCCAACAATTCAAACTTGCAGAATAACGTGATTGTTATAAATTTTAATTGAGTTTCATGTGTTATTATGGATTGTCGAGATTTCATTCTGATGAACGAAATATTTTGAGCTATGTAGAAACCTGGTTAATGCTGTATCATCTGGATGCAGACATTTTTTTTGCTGCTTTTGAAATGACAGCTATTACTCATAATTGAACCAAATACTGCACTAACAGAATATTGTTGCATCTCCTACATATTGAATTCACCAGTGCAATGACTTTGATGTTAATGATTGCCCAACCCTACAAGTGTTAATAACATGCGAATGACAATTATTTGTTCCCTACGAATGTATTCCCTCCATCCCAAAAAGCTTGTCGCTTTGTAACTCAAATGAACTACAAAGCGACAAGCTTTTTGGGATGGAGGGAGTAGTTGAGAAATATCCTAAGTGTTCTTTAGATTAACTAAAATCCATTATCTTTCATTACCGGATTGTGCAGGTCACAGAGAACGGGAAGCAGGAGCGGCACCTGGTGGCTACCGTGGGGAAGTACAGCGTGGTGTGGAACTTCCTGCAGGTGAAGAACAGCCACCACGAGTGCTACCAGTACCAGGAAGGGCTCAAGAGCTGCTACTGCTACAAGGTGATCCCGAAGGACGAGTCAATCGTCGCCAGCCGCTTCATGCACGACAAGTACGCAGTGACCGACTCCCCGGAGGCGCCGCTCGTGGTGGCCACGCCCATGAAGGTCACCTCCTTCAGCATCTCCAGCAGGCACTAGCTCCGTGCTGCCGGCTCCCCGCTCGCCATTTGTGTGATTTAGTTGAGTCCTGTGTTGTCGTGTAACTCAAACTTTCAGATAATCCGTCTTCCAGACTTTTTTTTTCTCTTTTTTACTTTTAAGCGTGCTGACTGTCTCGTCATTGTTCGTTACGGTACCTAGAATTTAATTTATGTGGATCAAGTTTGCCCGTCTGTTGACTACCTATCTGTCAACTGCATTTATGACAAGTAATTTGGGATGGAGGATATTTACTACAAAGCGATTTTTCGGGATGGAGTATTCTGTTTCTGTCTATTTATTTAAGCATTTTCTTGATTCGCTGCTTTCTTAATGGATGTCGTCAATGTTGCTTTAATCTTTAATTTAATCAGCTCAAACACAGGAAGTCACTGTATTGCCCTCTAAGGGGTGTTCGTAATCTCACATCTTGCAAAATAAGCGCAAAGGAAAGCTTGCTAAGAAATCCCCTTTATCATACCTCACAATGTGTGAAAACTTTCAACACTAGGTTAATTCATGTAATGGATGCTACATGGTAATTGGTACCAAGTCTACCAATACAATATTTCTGATATGAAACAAAACATAAACGGAGCTGTCCTCAACAACAAAATTCTACACAACTTGTTACGAGATAAGGGCTAGAAAACTGGGGCCGCCTCCTTGAAGTTGACACCATTATCTAGTCCAGCTAGCCCTCACCTGCATCAGAGAGAAAACAACTCAAAACTCTACCAAATAATGATGCAACTGGAACATGAAAGCGTTTATGCTCAAGCGATTGTGATGTAAGGAGGTCACTCAACCAAACAAAAACTGAAACAACATGCAACATCAGTACATCAAACACAATTTGGACACTCTCAACACTCTACTTTTTTTTTGAAAAGGAAAAGCAGCAGGGATATTCTACTGGCATGAGCTTATATTAACAAGGGAAACAAAGCACAATGATCAGTCCATATTCATGAACAAAGCATAGACAGAAAATAAACAAACAATTTAAGACAGGGAGGTCAGCCAATCTAGAAAAGCTAATTTGCTGGTCTGCGAGAATCTATACGCCTGAAGTTTACATTCTGAAATGAAGATCCTTTTCCACTTGGTAAGGTTGGGGTTTGTCCCTCGAAAATATTGTCATTGCGCAATTTCCAGAGCCCAGGCAGCTATGATGAATACTTCCATGAAGAAGCCCCTCCCAAAATTCTGTTGTGCCTTTTTAATCATTTCAAAGAAACCTATGTATACTTTCAGATGAATCCCAATAGATTCCCAACACTCAACTCATACTTGAATATCGGAGCCCGGCATTCTAATTTGGCGACAGTCCCTACAAAATAGTAGGGGATCCAACAACAATGTGACTAAGGGGTATATGGCACACATGACTATGCAAAACTAATATACACGTTCAGGATGACAACATTGGGCCACTGATTGAAAGTATTTCTTTTAGTTCCTACAGGCCACAACCGACAGGCTTCAGACGACGAACAGCAGGTTAAAAATTTGAATTCCAGTTTCAACAGTCTAGACCTTAGTTTCTGGAATACGTCTGAAAAATTCACATGATGCCAGAACACAAAGAGCCTGCCCAACCTTCCCAATTCGGACTTAATTTAAGATGGTAATCTAAATGAAACCATACTAGTCAGAATGGTGCTCTGAATCCAACGAGCTAAAAATAATCCATGTTTCTGAGAATTGGTTTTCACGACAACAGTGCAAAATAAGTGGCAATTCGACAAGACGAGCACGTATGACCCATTACTGGGATACACAGTAGAGATCGTTCAAAATTGAAACCATACAGTTTGACCTAAGAGACATCGAATCGAATTACACGCATCATCCATCCATCCATCCATCCACGGGGGAAACCTATCCGAACCCAGATCGGGGAGACAGACAGATAAGTGCACCTGAATGGACCGGATCAGCCGGATCCGACGATGATGTTGTTGATGGGGATGAAGATGAGCTTGACGAAGAACCCGACGAAGCCCATGACGACGAACCCGATGGCCGTCCGCGTCGCGACCTTGGTGAACTCTGCGTAGGGGAGGAGAGGAGAGGAGAGGAGAGAAGACGGTCGTCAGATCAGATCCGGCGAAACCGAGGACCACCACCGCACCGCCGCACCCGCATCCGCACGCAGGCCCCGGGATCCGAGGCACGGGTGGATGGGATGGGGATCTGGGGTTTATCAGTTACGTACCCTTGCGATCGGGCTTGTGGCAGCGCTTGACGAGGCGGACGCTGTCCTTGGCAAACTCGCGGAGCGGGTCGACCACCGAGTCCACGGCGTCCATGGCTTCGCGGTCTGCGGTGGCGGCGGCGCTGCGAGGCGAGGCGACGGCGTGCGAGGTGTCGAGGCCTTGGAGGTTGTGGCTTTGCGCGTGCTTCAGCTTCACGACCTTGTCCCCCTGGTCTTGTTTGTAGTGGGTCGGACTCGAACGGGTCGGAGACGGGCCGCACTGACTGGTGCCGCTACCTTGGTTGCCGGTTTAGGATACTAGCACTTTCGGCCCAGATATGTTTCTGCCGATGAAAACCGGCCCAGCTGGGAGGCAGCGATGGTGAGGTGGCTCGTGGGGGGGGGGGGCACGTGGGCCGCCTCGGGCCAAGCGACAATAAAGGCTCGCGGATTCTTTTCCGAGGTGGTGGGGGCCCACATGTCAAATGACGGCCTTGATCCTGTCGGTTTTGGCCATGGGATGGGAGTAGACAGGCAACTAGACGCTCGATCGACTACATCTCCCCGTCAATCTTTTTTATTTTATTTTATTTTGTCAACATAGCAAAAACTTGTGGTATTCACATTCCTGATCCCTGTGCAAAAGGATCACCTTTACCGGCCTCTACCGACTACCATACCATTCATATATATGGCATAATACAATCGCTTTCACAGCCAAGAATTAAGTGCCAAAGTGGCCATATGGCCCTCTACTGCAATGCTTGCGCCATTGCTGAGCGGTGAGAGAGTTGCTGCTCGTAAAGGGACCTGAAGATCTGATATTTTGCATCATGGTATCTCTTCACCCTAGGATCTGAAGACGGTTTTACAACCTGCAACAAGGCGTATTTGGAGTAAAAACCAGAGCGAAGGTTGCGTCAAAAAAAAACCCAGAAAGAGCTGAGAATACGTGCGTGTTGAGCGGACGTGCACGCGGCTACCACTGCTTACTAGCGAGAAAACTCAGAAAGATGGTACTAGCAAGAAAAACCAGAACGGTATGGGAGGGCCAATGAAAATACATTGCTAGCAACAGTGAATTAACTGTAAGATTCTTTGTTCTCTCCGACCAATGATGCCAATGGAGTGACCATTCTATCTAACAACAAAGAGCAAAGGAATGAGGCCAGCTCAAGAAATGTTTCGGAAATACCTTTCCTGCAGCATTGAGTGCTTTCATAGCATCACGGATACTAGGGAACTTCTTTCCAGCAACAGCACCAAGAACAGCAGCACCCAAAAGCACAGACTCATTCTCTCTAGGAAGTATTATTGGGCATCCTGCAAAGTACATGCAGAAGATGATGCTCAGAAAGTAACTAGGCTTTAGAGACGTACATGATGGCAGGAAGATGGGACTTGCCGATGATATCTGCATGTTCTTGGATGTACACGGAGTTCTTTGCAAGTCCACCACAGGCAAGAAGAGTGTCGATCTATAATTTGAAAAGGGACAATAAGGAATAGAGGCATTAAACCTGCGCATGGTTCACCAAGTAAATCACTAAACTATTGAAGTACCTTGTGTCCATGAGCATTACAGTGCTCCACAATATGACGAGTACCATAAGAAATGGCCTGAATCGCTGCAAGGTATAGAAGAGCCAAATTCTTCTCACTCGTATCAAGTGTCAAGCCACAAATCACCCCTTTGGCCTTTGGATCAGCCATTGGAGACCTAAAATAGTTGGAATTTGAGTAAAATGCATTTGAAGTGTTTGCTCAGCGCGAAGTAAATATTCATCTGAAGAGAATATTTCAAGCTATTTCATTATAAATCATAAAAAACATGAAGCTGTGTTTTTCCATCTTTTTTATTACCGTTCCTCTTTTTCTTTTGCTTGTCTATATAATCAAAATGTAATTGCAACCCTGCTTTCTCTCCATAAAGCATAGGCAGTTGTCTTGCCTTCCATAAAGTGAACTAACATTATGCTATGCTACTATTCCGGTGTGATCCTTAGTTCCATTAAAATTAATGAGAATGCTTGCTACCCCAATGGTTGGAATCTGTTACTGTCTTGTTCATAGATTGTCTAATTCGGATGGCCAGTGAAGAAAATGTCTTGCTGCAAATTTGACAAGTACATTGTACAAAGGTTCATGAAGTGCAGTGACTTTTTTGCAAATTGCAGAGAAATAGTAACATAGACAATTAATCCCACACAACAAGTTAAGTACTCCATCTATTCTTAAATTGTTGTCGTTAGGACAACTACTCTAGTTCATTTTTGAATAGAATTGTTGTCCTAATGACAAAAAAATAAAATAAAAAGAGGGAATATTAAATATATTTCTCACCGATTTCCATGAAAATCTGGAAGGATATGGGTTTCTCGAGTCAATGCAGAAAGAAAAGGACTATTTTGCTCTTGCGACATTGAAATCAACATCTTGTTCAGTAGCTCATATATGGATATACCTGGATAATTGAGAAGAAATCATGTTCCTTTCCCTGGTTACAGGCAACAACCAAGAAAAAGTGCTTCAGGCGACATGATACATACTTTGAGAAGCAGCCCGATTAGAAAGGATAGGAGCAGCGACATGATTTTCAATAATGTAATCAAGTAGAGCACCCGTTGCACTTTGGCCACCTTCTGTGAGCCAAAACTCAGGTACCATTGCTGAATTTGGAAGAACAAATCATTATTAGCCAACACGGTCCACAAAATATGAAAAAGAACCAAGTACAAACCAAACTAACAGAGATGCTAGTATGCAACTGTTGGAAACAGTTATGTGGTTATCAGCAAGTTTTTTTTTTTAAAAAAAAAAACATGTGAGAAAGCAACTGTACCAGACCAAAACGGCCCCCAGACACCAGGGATAAACAATTTGTTCTTTGAGACAGCCATGTGACAAGTGGATGTCCCACAGACCAATACCATCCGGTGGCATATTGATTCTTCATCAGGCACTGACAGAAAAAAACTTGTCAGAATAAATACACAAAGTATTTAATGTAATTTATCAAGCAAAATACAAAATCACTTCACTAACAATCAGCTTTAGATTCTGCATCTGGAATGCTTTCCATGACTCCAACCCCACCAGCATGAGCATCAATAAGTGAAGTTCCAACAGGAGTACCAGGAAGTAAGCATAACTCCTAAGATTTGGAGGTAACCAAGATCAAAATGATTGACAGCAGAAATTAACGGGCATTCATTTCTTGCTTACATACACTGTAGAGAAAGCAACTACATAAGTGGATTGGATTGTAGCTCGTTTGTGATGTAGTCTATCGTAGGGTAAAACTTAAACAATACCACCTCAGAAAACTAAGTTGCTTGCCTTTGCAGCAGTAGGTGTCAAACCAGAACCAAGAGGATGACCAGGAAAAGCAACGCTGCGTCCTGTTTTACATTCCGTAATATTGATGTATTAGAAAATAAATAAACATTATACCAATAAAATTTGGACACAAGGGAAATAAAAACTGTTTATTCACCTATTTTTGCACTACTTCCATCGACAAGGTCTCCCAATCCTATTTCTTCCCAAAAAACATTGTCCCATCCACATGCCTCCATATCACGTGAATCAGATTCCTTCCACTGTTCCATATGTGCATGCCCAAGATAGGTCCATTTGCAGACAGTTGTGCATAGGCTACGGGTATCATCACCAGTTGCTCTACAAAAGAAATCACCAGGCCAAATAACGTTATGCAACGTGATTTGCAGCTTCCAGGTTATGTCAAGATCAAACAAAGATAGGGGTTCACCTATATGCTAACCAGTCACTGAGGTCCATCCACCTACAAACCATAGACCAAGACTCTGGAAGATTTTCCTTTACCCATAAAAGCTGCAAATGCTCAACGTCAAATATGTCTCTAGCAATAGATCTATCAATTGTTCCACTAGTACAAAATAACAAAGATTACAAATAAATTCGATATATAATCAAAACAACTCTACCAGTAGTGAAAACTTCGCATCATTATCCATGTGTAATGCTTTCTGAACACCATGTCCACCCTCTTCGTGAATCCAATGTAATAAGTAAGGTCAACATGAGTGCATATTGTGGTGCTTATTTTGAATACTTGGGCATTGATTTTCTAAGACATTCAAGCCTAATTTTTAAAATTGCAGTGTGACAGGATAAATATTATCTGACGATATGCATAATGGTTGGCATTTCCAGCAGGACATACTGTTACTTATGATGAACCAGGCCAAAAGCTGACATACGCATTGTTTGCAGTGATCATAGGCATGAATAGACAAAGAGTCATACCTTTGGAGCCTGCATTTCTGGGGAGACGCCTCCACCGCAGTACTGCAGTACTGGTGAATTGCTAGCATTGATTCGCTCTGCCTGATTCACAGCTCTATGGTCCATCCACACAATGATGTTCCTCCTTGCATCCCCACTCCATGAAACCGAAACAGGGGAACCATCAGCATCAACAGCAACTGCAAAGAACATCCAGATTTGTCACAATAACAACATAGCCTTTTAGTCCCAAGCAACTTGGTGTAGGCTAGAGATGAGACCCAAAATACCCAACACAAACAGCAGACAAAAAAGAAAGACAAAAATGGGAAAAAATAAGTGGGGGGGGGGGGGGGGGGGGGGGGGGACAATGGTACAAAAGGTGAAACCGAGAATAAAGGTTCTGGCACATGTATTGCTAGTTTTCACATTCTCCTATATATGGCTAACTCCTTAGCAATATTACAATCCTTTGTGTCCCTATAACATCCAGATTTGTCAAATTGGTAAAATCATAGACATGACAGGCAAAACCTCTCATTCTACGTCAATATTTCTTTCTCCTCACAGAACAAAAATAATATGTAGATCAGGGCAAACCAAGGGAGCAAGTAGCAGCGAAGCCAAGGCCGACAACTGCCTCAGGAGCAACGTTCGCCAGCGAGCAAGCAGATTTCACCGCAGCACAAACCGCATGCCAGATATCAGTGGATGATTGCTGGATATAAAACAAACAACCAATAGTAAAACAGTGGCCACTGCTTGCACCAATTATACAACACGTTGTACGTTTAATAACAGTTCCCAACCTCAATACAATCTTCCTCTTTCCATATCTGTATAGGACTGCTTGCCGACCCCAGCAACTTGCCCTTATCATCGAAGAGACCTGAAACAATAGATGGCAACACGTGGTACAACACAAACCTTAGCTACCTGTTATGCCTACACGAACAGACGAACTGAAAGAAAAAATCTCTAATAACTTGGTAGTCCAAATACTCCAAAAAATGGTAAATTGCTTCAACCTTCAAAAAATAATTTGCGGTAAAAATAGTTGAACTCGCTTACTGACAGATCATACCAGATACAATTAACTGGCGAAGTTTATCGTGCCACTAGCGATGACGAGAACGGGAAGGTAATGATATAGCAAGCAGAGCTAACCCGCGCGAGCGCTGCCGGTGCCGACGTCTACGCCGAGGAACACGGGGGCGGCGGCGCCAGTGGACATGGTGACGGCCGCGGGCTCCTGCTGCGGTAGCGGCGGCGGCGGCCGAGCGGTGCCGGGGATCGGTCGGATTTAGTTGCCGAGTGTGTCCACGTCGTCGCAGTGGTGCCCTGCATCATCGGATTATGGTTGGATAGACTTGATCTGATCCGTATGCAGTGGGTCCACCTGCCAGAGCAACTGACGTGGACGGGAGAGAAAAAAAAAAACGTCAGCACAAAATAAAAAAAAAATGGGCTACCGCTACCGGCCCACGAGATGGACCTACCCACGTGTTGATTATTCCCCCGGGTTTGCTCCACATGGTGGTAATCATTAATATCTCCTCCTCCCCTGCATAAAGATCACGCTTCACGCCGCCCTGCGTGGACCGGCGAGGTGCTCGTCGTCGCTAGCTAATCACATCGCCGGACTTTAGATATTGGCGTGGGCCGAGACCACCTCACCTACTCACTCTCACTGCGGGCCCGCTCCGCATTCTGTTTTGCACCAGCTTGGTGGTGTACTCACGTACTGTATTCACCATGACGGTGGGCCTGACGACTTGTACAAAGTGTGGGTCCCCTAGTCAACGGCGTCAAATGGGATGTGTAGACAAAGCTCGAGTGTCAAATTTCTCTAGTAATATTATACCGTTCACCCACCCCCTCCCTCCCTGACACACATCGCACTGTCTGCGCGTTCCCTCCTCCCCCTCGCCCTCGCACACCCGCGATCCCATCCCTCCCCTCGTCTCCGATCCCGGCACTCGAACCAGGCGAGAAAATTTCTTCCCCCCGTCTCGATTTCATTCTTCCAGCTTGCACAAGCGGTGAAATCTGACGCGAGTTTTGCTGAATTCTGTGCAGATTTGTCGGGCAAAACCGGCTCAGGGATTCAGGGGGCCACGTGCCGGCGATGAAGGAGAAGCGCGGGCTCGAGGCCGCCGGAGGCAGCGGCGACGGCCGCCCGGAGGCCAAGCGGGCGCGGCCCCCGGCACTGGCCAGGTGAGGGGTTACCGGGGCTTCCCAGTTGCGTGTCTTCGTTTTCGTTATGTGCACGTGTTTGACTAGCTGTGGAACTAGTTACTCGAACGATTGGCGAATGAGAGCCGGAACACTATATTTCGTACTGCTCTATGCAACTGGCTGTTGGGCCTAGGGTTTGCTTTATCGACGTTACCAATGGCAATTGTGTGCTTTGTGATTTGAGTATCTGTATTCTGGAGATAGGTGTATAAGCTCAGGCCTTGCTTGTTTAACTTCCGCTGTCAGCGTGGAAGCTTATTTATCATGTGAATTAACAGAATGAATCGAGAATTCTCACATTTCAGTTGTAGTGATAAATAGTCTCTCTTCATTCTATGCAGTGTTATTGTGGAGGCATTGAAGATGGATAGTCTGCAGAGGCTCTGCTCATCACTGGAACCAATTCTTCGGAGAGTAGTAAGAACAATCTGATTAACCATCTAGCAGAACTTCCATCATCATTTATTGAACTGCTAAATGTCTGTATGGCATTTATGCTCCTTTCCGTTGGGGTATTTAATTTTTAAGATTTACTCTTCACGGTATTCTTTATGGGTTTGCTAGGTCAGTGAAGAAGTGGAGCGTGCACTTGGTAGGCTTGCTCCCACAACGATCACTGGAAGGTATTCCTTTCTGTATTTTCTAGTTGCCTATTGCATTGCTTGTTCCATCTTTGTATGTGTGACCTATCAATTCAAGCATTTAGTATTCCAAATAACTGGTGAACTGTACCTATGGCGATAGAATGATATGACATGTCAGGCGGATTTGAAACCTGCGCTTTCCCAAGCTGTAGGATGATTCATTGCTATTTTGGAACAAGGCTGCCATACCACGTCATAATATTGCCATTTCTAACAGTGATATATTCCATTTTCTATTCATGTTTTAATGCCAAAAGTCTATCAGTTGAACGATTTATTATTAACAAATATTATTATTTTTGAACAAATTCTTATTTCTTTCATGAATTATATATCTATGCAATTTATTGAAGGATAGGCATCTAACTTCACTTACCATGCTAGTTTAGCACTTAAAGGATAAAGCAGGTAAACATTAAAGCTTGTAATCTGACCATGCTAATTGTTTTGCTATTGACTAACAAATGAGCAGGCCATCCCCAAAGCAAATTGAAGGTCCTGATGGAAGAAATCTGCAGCTCCAGTTCAGGACAAGGCTGTCGCTTCCCCTTTTTACTGGAGGAAAAGTTGAAGGGGAGCAAGGAGCTGCAATTCATGTTGTTTTGTTTGATACTGGCACTGGTTGTGTTGTATCTTCTGGGCCAGAGTCGTCCGCCAAACTCGATATTGTTGTTCTTGAAGGTGATTTCAACAATGAAGATGAGGAGGGCTGGACGGGAGAAGAGTTTGAAACCCATGTAGTTAAGGAGCGTGAGGGAAAGCGGCCTATTTTAACTGGTGATCTACAGGTCACACTAAAAGAAGGTGTCGGGACAATTGGGGAGCTTACATTCACGGATAACTCTAGCTGGATAAGGAGTAGAAAATTCAGGCTTGGTTTGAAGATCGCCTCAGGGTTTTGTGAGGATGTTCGCATCCGTGAAGCAAAAACAGAAGCCTTTATGGTTAAGGACCACAGAGGAGAATGTAAGTCCAAAAATTGTTCACATGTGTTTTATCTTGATATATATCTGAACTATTTGAATTTCATTTGAACTATAGTGTACAAGAAGCACTATCCACCTAAACTGAAAGATGAGGTCTGGAGGTTGGAGAAAATTGGGAAGGATGGGTCATTCCATAAGAGGCTGAACAAATCTGGAATATCTACAGTTGAAGATTTTCTTAGACTTGTTGTTCGGGACCCACAGAAGTTGCGTAGTGTAAGTTCTTATATTATGCAGGCACTTTATTTTGTGCATTTGAGTTGATCTTCTAAACTGTTATTCTGTGATGATAGATACTTGGAAGTGGTATGTCTAACAAGATGTGGGAAACCCTTGTGGAACATGCAAAGACATGTGTATTAAGTGGAAAGTATTACATATACTATGCTGATGAGACTGGTACTGTTGGTGCTATTTTCAACAACGTCTATGCATTCTGCGGGTTGATTTCTGGTGAGCAGTTTTATTCATCTGAGGGCCTTGATGATAGCCAAAAGGTTAGTATTTTTAGCAGAAATTGAATATATGGACGTGTTCCAAGATTAAAAAAAATGCCATTTCATTGAGGTAATGAGGTTATCATGTGTAATGCAAGTAAATCCTATCTTTTGAAAAAATCCAAGTTAAATGCTGTTGCTGTTGGAATTTGTTGAGTCGAGTACTGAAATATCAATGGGCTATTTTCATCCATACCCATAGTCACGATGACTCCGGGATGACGGAATCGAGGGACATGGGTTGACACTTGAAAAAACAAAAAAGAGGTATGATTGGGTTATAGCTCTTCGGGACGGTAATTCAATATGTGGTACATGATCCTAACTATTCCGGGTCAATGACCATGGTTCGAAGCGTGTGGTCAATTGTTGGGTACCAATTAAAACCCAGGCTTCAGTTCACGGTTTACACGAAGTGCATATGTAAATATGAACCCAGTCTAGGTTACTATAAGGCGAAGGCCCTCATGCAGCCCAACACCATCCATCGCGAATCGGGATAGCGGTCCTGGTCATCTCTGACTCGTGAATTGGGATGGTGTCCTCAGTTCGTGGATCGCGCCCTCGTACCTGATCCCAGTGCCATCACTTTTTTTGGGGAGGGGGGGGGGGGACCACCAGCCTAGTCAATGACATGCATGTGGGGCTGGTCCTGCATGTTACTGAGATAAGGTGGTGTTGTAGATATTACTGCAAACTTCATGTTATGCAACATTGATTTCCAATCTAGATTTCATCAGACGCTGGTATAGTGGTATACACATTTAAGGGATAGCATTTACTGTCTGGAGCACTTCCTCAAATATTTTGGTATGGAAGGCATCATTAAATTTCTGATGGAATGGATGGAATTTTCCAATATTAATAGTTATTACTGCAAACTTCATGTTATGCTACATTTATTTGCAATCTAGATTTCATCAGACACTGCCATTTAAGGGTGGCAAGTATAGAACTATAGATAGCATTTACTGTCTGGAGCACCTTCCCAAATATTTTGGTTTGGAAGGCATCATTAAATTATTGAGAATGTTATATTCATAACCAGTTCATTCAACGTGTCATCAGTCGGCATCAACTTTTGGCCATTTGCACATTGCAGTTGTTCTTGAGATGCATAAGGTTGTAGTAATAATTTCTTAGTATATTGAAAGCTTCCATTTGATTAACTTTCAGCTCTCCTTCCAGTGACCAGATGAGCTGTAGGAGAACTATATATATATATATATATATATATATATATATATATATATATATATATATATATATATATATATATATATATATATATATATACTGGCTGATTAAAACCTCATTATTCATTGCAGCTATTTGCTGATGCATTGGTGAAGAAAGCATATGATAATTGGATGTATGTAATCGAATATGATGGTAAAGCTCTCTTGAACCCCAAACCAAAGAAAAAGGTTACATCCACATCATTTGGTCAAGCTGAGACACATCCTCCTATGAGTTCTCCTGCTTCATATGAACAGCACGTTTCTTCAACAAGCATGCCGGGACAATCACAAGCAGGTAAGAAAATTTGAAGCCTTGATACCATTTTTCTATTTGTTTCAGTATATTTTAGTTTGTAGTTTTGGGGTAATTTGATGGAGACATAATATTTTGGTTATACGTAAGAAAAGGACACTGCATTCGCTATGAACTACAGGTCATGGAAAATATGTTATGGCTCTGTAGATGAGTCTTTTAAAGCATATACTTCTTTAATTTTTTTCAGGCGCAAGTGATTCCATAAATTATGATGTTAACAAGTCTACAGCGCGTCCAGCTGAGGTTCAAAGTACATCTGCCAATGTCCACCTGCCATACGACGACACCTTTTCATTTTTACCACCTAACATGCTGACAGGGTCTGTTAATCAAGTCACTACAAATGATGTCATGGGTCTGGAACTGGGTCAAATACAGCAAGTAATTTCTCAGTCAATTGAGCCAGCAAACGTTGGTTATGTTGATTGGCCTAGGAATCGTGAAAGTCAGTATCCTGATGATTTCACTGAAGATATCCGCCTCAAAAGCCACCAAATGCTTGAGGGTGACGACATGCAGCAGCTGCTCAGGGTCTTCAGTATGGGTGGGGCTTCTAGCAGTTTGCCAGATGATACGTTCAACTTCCAGCATTACATGCCATCTCCCTTACCAAGCCTCGGTTTAGAAGGTGAGCGCAGCCATTCGTCTGGCAAAGCTGTCGTTGGGTGGCTCAAGATAAAGGCAGCTATGAGGTGGGGAATTTTCGTCAGGAAGAAAGCCGCTGAGAGGAGAGCTCAGCTTGTTGAGCTGGAGGATTAACATCATCGCTTAGTTGATTGCAGTTAGATGTTGATGCTGTAAATTTGTTCTTTGGCTCTCATATCTCTCAGATTTCCAATGGCTAATATCCCTGAAATGTACAAGGATTAGCTCTGCTGTCTTGTAAAATATGTATCTCGTTTGCTTGTGTAATACAAGTCTTCTAATCTTGACATAAGACTCGAATGTATGCTTGTGTATCTTTTTTCTGGCACTTTATCTTTTGTAAAGAATATAATAGCATGTGAAATTATTGTTCCAACCTGATTATGGCATTGTGAATTAATTATAAGAGCTGGAAATATGTTTTGCGTAACTCACTGTTTTGTTTTACGCTTGTACCGTTATGTTGGCAATTCAGTGATTCTGTCAGATAACCTTACTTAGCAATGGAGATTGGATCATCAAATATTTATTTATTAGTTTGCTTGCTTCTGCCCTCTCCTCCCATCTATCTTTGCAATCCTTGATTCATGTGTATCGCTAGTCGTCGAATGAGGTTAACACCCGAAGTTAGCATCATGCACCTGGACATCTACACTCGCTTCTCTGGGGGCAGATCGCCGCCGGAGGCATGGCCGTCCTCTCTGCCATTTCCGAATCCTTTCTACTGGGTACAGAGGAAATGGACCAGAGAGCAGAGACGGATGGAGAAGAACAGAGGACGAACTCGAACGGGAAAAGGCGGAATAGTGTAGGATGCATGTTGAAGAAGGTGCTCGGTATGGGATTGAATGGAGAGCCGAGAGTCTACCAGTTTTGATTTGCTATCATCAACAACAACTTACAGTCCTAGTGACCTGATAAAGCCGGAATCTTAAGGTAGTACGATCATATTAACACAAACTTCTTCAGTACGGGAGTTCTACACACCTATCACACTGTCCATATACACACAAAGCGCAGAGAAAGACGAACTGAACCTTTGATGGTTCATGTCAACAACAACAAAAATTTGATATGCGACTAGCTACTCGGCCGTTAAGCTACCGGTGTTACAACGTGGATCGCTTTTCCCACATTTCATTGGGCAGAGCGAATCAATGTTAGAACGTAAGCGTGAAAGTGAAACCTAAGAGCTCGAAACCAAATCGCAGGAGACACCATATTTTTTTAACGAGTTTCGGCGATGTGCCTACATCCTCGGGGCATGATTATGGGCGCTCCTCTCCTTATGATTTTTACAACATTTACAGCAGTGGTATTTGCCTTTTGCTTCCCCCGTGCTTCTTCTTGATGGAAGAAGGGGATCTTCAACTCCATGCATGTGCTTTTGTGCACGTTTGACTTCTTCTTTATTCTCCATAGAGCATCAACTCAACACGATCTTTACCGATCTTCCAGAACGACTTTTTCGCGCCATTCAGCTACCATACGTCCTCAATCAGAAAGCTCAGACTCACTCGTGCACGAACTCGTCACGATCGTCCTAGGCCATATCCGACGTGTCGGGGGGGAACCACCCCGCCGAGCAGCGGTAGGCTTCCTTGGTCAGCCTGTGTCGTCACCTGGTTGCATTCCCGAAAGATTTGTTAAATCTGGCACCTGCCGCAGAACCGACCGAGAAGCTCCAAGATTTCCTCCTCCGTTGCCAGCGGGACGTGCGTCTGCCTCAACTCATTGCACAGCAGGCACACCAGCGTCAGGTCGTCTCCCTCCATGAGCAGCGACTGGTTGGCAACATAGCGGCCGGTCTGGAGAACAAGGTGCATGTCATCGTCACGGCGGGAAGAACTGTGGCCCCCATCATCTCGACGGGTCGCCGATATGGAGAGAGAGCAGGAGGGAGAAAGAATTGAAGGTGAAACGAGAGTGGGTCAACACAGGGACGGTCCTGTAATTTCAGAGGCCCATGGCGAGTCCGAATGTTGGGCTCTATATAAAAATTAAAATTTAATTATTAATATCACTAGTAAAAATAATATATTAAACTAAAACATTATATATATATATATATTTATTTGCACATGTTAATTTAAAAGTTTCTTATACCATTTTTTGATTGGAATTTATCAATGGTGATGCTATCAATGTTAACCTCAGCCACTATTTTTTATAACGTACAAAGTTATTTAACCATCTAACTGTGATATTTTTCATTATTTTAAAATTTTATTCACTTGTTTTTATCTCCTCTTTTCATTATTTGATACTTACTTTCTAGTCAATTTAATATTGCTAAAATAAATAAATTGATCAAAATAATTAATCTATCTATCTTGCACTGAGGAGTAAGGGGATTTGAGACACTAGAGTTTGTACCATGTTAATTTATAGTTGAATTTTCATCTGGTACTGCATCATCGTCATTGGCTCGCTCTGTCGATCCGTTGTATTTTCGACAACCAACGATTGTAATTCTCAGCTCCTAGATTTTTTCGTATGTTGTGTGCTATGGATAGTGATAGGCTTTATGGGCTTTATGGATAATGATGGGCTTGTAATACTTACAACCCACAAAGTCCATCACTATCCATAACACACAACATACGAAAAAATCTAGAAGCTGACAACTACAATCGTTGGTTGTTAAAAATACGACAGATCGAGAGGGCAATCCAATGATGACGATGCAGCACCAGGTGACATTCCAACTATAAATTACCATGGTTCAGACCCCGGTGCCCAAAATCCCTTACTCGTCAGTGCAAGATAGATGGATTAATTGTTTTGATCAATTTATTTATTTTAGCAACATTAAATTGGCTAGAAAGTATGAATTAATTGTTTTGATTAATTTATTTATTTTAGCAACATTAAATTTGCTGGAAAGTAAGTATCAAACAATGAAAAGAGAAGGCAAAAACAAGATAATAATTCTTAAAATAATAAAAAAGATCACAGTTAAATAGTTAGATAACTTCGTACGTTATAAAAAATAGTGATTGAGGTTAAAGTGGTAGCATCATTGATAACTTCCAATCAAAAAATGGTATAAGAAACTTTTAAATTAATATATGCAAATAAATATATATAAATTTTTTAGTTTAATATATTATTTCTACTATTAATATAAATAATTAAATTTTAATTTTTATATAGAGCCCAACATTTAGATTTGACCTGAGTCTCCGAAATTACAGGATCGGCCCTGGGCGTGTACATTCCTTAGTGGATGATCTACGGAAAGATATGTAATCCGACCTCAAGTTTAGTATACCACTCGCAGAGGTTATGATGCGGCGGCAATTATTATCAAGGGAGTTTGTAGTTGTAGCTAGCAAGGAAAATGGATCGGTGGGCCACAATATTGGCACCCGCGCGGGTGTTTGGACCCAAGCAATTTGGGCCCAAAATGGGGCACAATATTGGCAAGATCGTCGAGAGCTTCCATTCCAGCATATACGAATTTCGCACGTTGGGCCTCGACTGTGTAGTTGAATTTTTCTTTTGAAACTCGTGGCTCTAGGTCAGGTTCCATTAAGCAGGTGAGAGTTTACATGAACATCTATAAAAAATACACAAAGAAAAGTAAAAAACTATGTAGTGGGAATCTACCCATAGAAATTTGTAATCATTATGCACAATGTGTGTTGAGACTACAAGTGCTGAGTGACCGGAGAATTTGGTGCACCCTTTTGCTCAAGGTGGACAAGGTTTGGTCTCGTCTCTTATCGTGTGAATGCTAAATTTTCTTACCGTAAACTGCAGCAATGGTAATCCTCATTTCATATTTGTGTAGTATGACTGATTGATAAACAGTAACATTTGTTATTGATTTGCCTATTTAACTTATGGTTTAAGATCATGTTAATACTCTTTTTAGAATGGTTAGATATGCATTACACTAACTATATACTCTCTCCATCTCAAAAATACTTGTCACTTGAACTAAAATTCTTATCCTAAGTTACAAGTATTTTAGGATGGAGGGAGTATAATTGTCGATACTCTGCATACCAGGTATCCCACCGTATCAGAAGAAGACGCATCGAGTTCCACCTTCCACTATTGTGGACGGCTGGCGACGTAGCGGCCAACGTGGAGAATGAGGTGCAGGTCGCGGATGAGGGCGCGGGCCTCCACCACGCCGATCGGCGCATGGTCCGTGCGCTTGGCGTAGGCGAAGATGACCTGTCCCGTGCAGTCTTGCAGGACGCCGCCGATGGTGGCGCGTCTGGTCCCGTTGTGGAGCACCGAGCCGTCAAAGTTCAGCTTGTAGGCTCCCGGCCATGGCAGGGTCCAGCGCACGATGATGACAGTCGGCGAAGCAAGGGAGCGCGTGATCGTAGTCATCGTCGGACACAGCGGAGCCGGAGGTGAACGATCGCAGAGAGCCAGGGCTGTCGTCGTCACGACGGGAAGAACGGTGGCCGCCATCTCTCGACGAGTCGCCGAGACGGAGAGAGAGCGGGAGGGAAAAAGAACTGGAGTCTCGAGGTGGAATGAGAGTGGGTGAGGAGGGCGACGGCACCAACATATTTATACGCACCGGCGTATAGGTTCAGTGGGTGATATACGGGTAAGATATGTATGCTGACTTCAACATAAGATGTGGCGGCAATTATTATCGATGTCAGCGTAGCCAGCAAGTAAAAAATTGGATCGGTGTGGGCCCAAGCGGTTTGGGCCGAGCCTAGTAGGCTAGGATCAATATGATCAGTTAAAAGAAAAAGATTGGATTGGATCGGATCTTAAGTCCACCCCATTTACGAAAAAAGTGCCCCGCCCGTCTATCATGGTCCATTTTCGGTTAGCACACACCCACAATACCGTCGGGTACGAGCGGCGCCCGCCCCCCACCACTCCCGCGGACAGCGACGACCGGCGCCCACCCCCGACCGGCACCACCTCCCCGTGGACAGCAACGACCCCCCCCCCCCCCCCCCCCCCCCCCCGCTACCTCCCTGATGACGATCTGGTATGATCCTGGATTGAACATGGTGTGATGTGGCGTGCGGGCGTGAAGGTGAAGTTATGGAGGGAAAGCGTATATTTGATGGGGATGAAGGTGAAGACACATATTGGGATCCTTCAAGTTATTGACAAGTACCCAGGTCCATCTCTTGCAACTCATTTACTAATCCCTGTTTCACTAATTTCATGGTACCTGAACTGAGTTGTGAGCTATCCTTAAGTTTCTGCTAGTTCCACAAATTGGTTATGGTCGCATACTGCGATCTGGTGTATTTCACATTGATATGCAATGAGATTAAGGGAATGATTTAGTTTATATTTCTTAGATTTCTCCCTTGGCATTGAGTTTGGTTGGCTTTGATACTAATTTGTTTGTGTAGGTGGTATCTCTAATGGCAACTGCTGTGGAACATCTAGTTACTGGTGGAATTATGCAGATCTCAACAAGCAGTGAGCAAACGATGGAGGTTTAATTTTCTCTCTACCTACACAAAAGAAAAATGCAAAATGAATCCTTGTCAACGACGCTGTAGTCACCGTTCTTGGTCAGTAGCGGCCATTCTTCATGCAGTTTTACCTGACGTAGCCAGCTGTTCCGTTGCTGACGGCTTGTTTCTGCTCATGTTTCTCTCCAGCGTATTTCAACGATACACAGAGGCAGGCTACCAAGGACGGTGGTGTCATTGCCCGTCTCAATGTTGCCAGGATCCTCAATGAGACAACTGCTGCTTCTATTGCCTACGGTTTGGACAAGAATGGGTGATGAGAAGAACATCCTCGTCTTCGACCTTGGTGGTGGTAGCTTCGATGTCAGCGTCTTGACCACCGACAACGGCGTGTTTGAGGTGCTGGCCACCAACGGTGACACTCATCTTGGAGGTAATATATAAGAGAAATTTTTGTCTCTCTTGTCATTACAGATGGCTTGCAATTTTTTCCTGTCAGTTGTTATGCATTGTAACTAGCTAGTCCATGCATGCATGACTGAAAATTGTATTATAATCTCCTCGATCAGGTGAAGACTTTGACCAGAGAATCATGGAGTACTTAATCAAGTTGATCAAGGGGAAGTACAGCAAGGACAACCGCACTCTTGGGAAGCTGAGGAGGGAAGTTCAGCGTGCCAAGAGAGCTCTCAGCAACCAGCACCAGGTCCTTGTTGAGATTGAGTCCCTCTTCGACTGGACCGACTTCTCAGAGCCACTGTCGCGTGCCAGGTTAGGAGTTTTTAATCTAAGCTTCATCTGACTACTTGTGTGTGTATCTATATACCTGTCATGATAAGTATCTCAATGCGGGAGTTACTGTGATAGTTGCATTAAGTATGTGCAGGAGTTTTCGACTGCTGGATCTATTGACATGTCAATTTCACTTTTAAGAACTGTGTATCATAGATACATGAGATGACCTCACTTGCTTGAATAAGAATAATGTTCTGTGTCTTTGATATGAGTTACTGAAATTTAATTTTAAGTATGATTTGTATCATCAGTTCATCTCTTATCTTACAATTATTTCATTCATTCTCGTGGCTATTAAAATTAGTATCAAACAGTGGTAGGTTATGATAGCATTTTTTACTCCCTCCATCCCGGAAAGTTTGTCGCTTTGTAGTTCATTTTTGAACTACAAAGCGACAAACTTTTCGGAACGGAGGGAGTACTACTAACCATATTGTAACTGTGCGAAGGCTCTTTTTTGTGCTAGTAGATACCATACTTATTACTTATCTCATGCTTTTGCTTTGTGCTTTGTATATTATTGGGAGCTACAGCTACAGTCTGTACCAAGACTGTCTTAGTTGCTTTTAAATCGTGAAGCTATAACCTTTGAGATAACACATGTTTCTTGTAGCTACTCTACACGAGAGTCTGAAATTATCTAAAAATTTGAGCTGAACGAAGAGCTAACATGCAATGTAGTGTACTAATGGCTATCAGTTTTTATTTGTTCTGTAATCCTCCCTCCGTTTTGTAAAGAATGTCGCTTCCGGGAAGAAGTTGAATAAGAAATAAACTGTGGAGAGCTGTCCCAGCGACAATTAAATCGGCAGAGGGAGTAAGTATTATTGGTAACAAGCTAGCTAAAGATTAACTTTGTTATCAGTTTTTTACTTTTCGAAATTATTTTTCTATATTAATTATGCCTGTGCTAGTCATAACATGTTCCCTAAATTAATCTTCATACTTTTAAGCCATTTTTATTTTTTGAAATTTGTTTCCAGTTTTTAGTCCTTATTTGCTACTACCTGTATGTTACTCAGAACATCTCATCCCAAGCCAGCAGTTCAACTCACCAGGAAAAAAAAGGTCCACGGGCACGGGCCTAATCCATAAGGCCGGCCCAAAGTTTTGTAAAGAGTCATGATAGACTGGTTATTGCAATTTGGAGACTGCTTTGCACCTTTTTTGTGAATTTGACTTTTTCAGACAAATTTGGGCCAGAGTCGGCGCTTGGGTGTCTGAAGATCGCCTGCATCCTTCGTGCTGGGTACCAGCACTACAGGAATCCCGATGATTTGCGACGGCCGAAGCCGTCGCAAATAAGCCAGATGCCGTCGCAAATAAGCTATTTGCGACGGCTTTCTTTATTTGCGACGGCCTCCGGCCGTCGCAAATATGTCGTCGCAAATAAGCTTATTTGCGACGGCCACCGTCGCAAATAAACTTATTTGCGACGGCTAGGGGAGGCCGTCGCAAGTTGTTGCTGCGGGCTGGTGGGACCCGCGGCCTTATTTGCGACGGCCGTGCCGTCGCAATTAAAGCTTATTTGCGACGGCTGGGGCCGTCGCAATTAATATCTGTTATTTGCGACGGCTGGGCCGTCGCAAATAAGTTTAGAGGGCAGGGTCCACGTGTCCTCTTCCGGGCCCACGACACTATTTGCGACGGCCAGGCCGTCGCAATTAAAGCTTACTTGCGACGGCCAGGCCGTCGCAAATAGCAGTGGCTTAATTGCGACGGCTAGGTACCTTATTTGCGACGGTACTGTATAAAAAGCCGTCGCAAATAAGGTTTTTTATTTTTTTTTAAAAACAGAAAACTCTAACCGGCTCGATGGCCAGATTCACAACACAATATACACAGCATACACAGCATACACAATATATACACAAAGATCATCACAATCACAAACTCAAATTCCGATACATCTCACATCGTCATCAACAAAGTAAATAAAAGGGCTCACTCGCCCATCTAACCTCCGAAGCCACCTCCGAAGTCGAAGTCGTCGTCGTCGCGCCTCAATCCAGGCGGCGGTAGCGAAGGCGACGGCGTTTGTGCAGCCGTCGCGGATCCCTGCAATTAATAAAACTTAGAGTTAGAATATATGCATCAACATCTCTCTCCCTCCCTCTCCCTCTATCTTCATCTAGATCACCCTCTCTTCCTCTCTCTTTTCATTTCTCTATTTGTATCTCACTCTATCTTTCTTGCTCACTCTATCTCTCTATTGCTATCCTTTTCCCTCTATCTTCCTCCCTCTATCTCCATCTACATCTCCCTCCCTCTATCTTCCCCTCTCTCTATCTCCATCTACATCTTACTCTCTCTTCATTCCCATCCTACTCTATCTATCTTTCACTCTTTCTTCTGTCTCCCTTTCTTCTATCTCTTTCTTTCTTCTATCTCAATCATTTTCTTCTATCTAACTATCTCTCTCTTTCATCTATCTCAATCTTATTACGCTGGAGAAGAAGGATTACATAGAGACTTACCTGACCCGCTGAAGAAGGATCGCCTGGGAGGACCGGTGGTAGTACCGGTAGCTGGATTCCCAGACCCTGCGCCCGAGCGATGGCCTGTCATTGCAAACATTAAATGCTACCTATTAGTAAGTCATTTAAGCTGAATTAATAAGAATTTTAATTTTTAGATTGTTACCTCCATTGCTTCCCGCATCTGCGCCAACGCTGCTGCCTGGGTTTGGATCGTGGCCTCCATCGCCCTCCTTTCCTCCTCATGTCGCCTTTCATTTTCTTCTACAGTTTCTCGGAGGGACTGCATCTCAATGTCCCTCTGCGAGCGGCGACCTCCCGTACCCGAAGCCTGCGTGGAGCTGCCTCTCGCAGGTCTACCCGCCCTCGAGTCGACAACTCCGTCGAATATGGCGAGCCTATAAAAAAAGAGAGTCAGTAATATGAAATTAAAATATCTTGAATACTTTGAATTGAAAACGATAAAATGACTTGCAAACTCACCTTCCGTGTGCTTTTCCACCACCGGTTGCATACGCGGCTTGAGGATCGATCGGTTGACGTTCCCAATCGAAATCCTGGCCGTGTATCTTCCTAGCCTCCTCCCCGTACTTAGCCTGCAAAACAATAAAATCGTGTAAGTTCAACAATCTATATAGTTATATGTAATATGAATGGTTTCTAAACTTACCAACCGCTCGGCTGCAGCCTGACTGCACCCCGTCGGCTGAGAAGGGTCCCTGTGACCTCTCTTCCAAACCT